>BMAO01014128.1:0-14307 GCA_019973975.1 Trichonephila clavata | reverse complement strand
TATAAATTTCAGATATAAATCATTCACAAGAATTTACAATTTTTTTGGAAAAGGAATGTAACATTCAAGAGAAATTTGGAGTTTGATTAAGTTTTGATCTATTACTTCAACTACAAATTCATTCTCAGTGTGAAATGTGTGCATACATTTTGACTTACTTCAGCTAAGATAAGTCTACTTTCACTTGAAGTTGAATGCTCATAAATTCCCATTTCTTCATGTTAAATAATTCGAGAAATGAAATTTTAAGGGTAAATATTTAGAATTCTAGATAACATCACATTTTTCAAATCCATCATGCAGAAAAGAGGATGAGAGAAACCTACTAATCTCATCTATTATGAATTATTTAAATCATACTTCCGATACTATTTTTTATCTTCAAAAGAAAATCAATTTCGAGCATATTATTCCCTAAGAGTGAAACATTGAGCTGAAGAATTATCTAATAATGTTTTGATAATATTTAGTAAGTAATGTATTACCGTATATATCATTAATATTTTATTACTTAATGCTTTTTTACAAATGTAGGAAAGGACCGCTGAATATCGTTAAATATTTTTTTTACCTTTAGGTAAAATATTTGTATTTCGTTTGTGTTATTTATAACTTTTTACGCAATAAATATTCAATCTTTTTTCAACTTTTTTCTCTGTAAGAATCAAAGAATGATAAATGTATGTGGAAGATTTGCTTATAGCTTTAATTGTTAATTTCTTAATAATGGAAATAGAATATTCATCATTAAGATCTAACTTTACAGAGAGAAATTTATACATCATAAATTATACGACAGAACAATGAACAGGACTTAAGGTATCCGGCTACAATCAAACTGTGAATTTGCCAAAAATTGACAAATATCTTTATGATTTTATTTTATAGGCTGTCTTATTAGCTTTATAAAAAATATCAAGTTTATTACTTTCCATTCACTAGAACAAAAACTACAAGTGTTTTTGTAAAAGCAGATGCTATTACTTAAAGCAAGAGGTCATATTTTTAAAACGCATTTTACTCGAAATGTGTGTTTTTTTTTAAAAATGCTCAAACGGGACAGCGACTGCTAAAAAAGTTTCAAAAATATTGAACTGAAATTTTTCTGTATTTCTGTATAATAGAAGTGTTTTAACCTTCAGATTTATCAATCACTGTTTTACTACACAAATTTACAGTCCCTTATTTTTCAAGCAATTTCATATAATAACTAAGATAAAGTGTTGCAGTTTTTGTAAAAATTAAAATATCGCTTATCCTGAAGGTCATTTCAAAAATGAATAACATAGCAACACATCAGAATCGAAAAATTGAAATATTGTTCATAAAATTTTGGTACAGAATGGTTCCAGTTTATGTTATTTTTTGTAAATTTTTACCCCTTTTTTTCCATTTTAGTAATAATAATTTTATTTTCTCTTCTTAATTTTAGCATATTTTCCTAAAATGTGCTAAACAAATATAAAATCAACAAAAAATCCCATAAATTCATTAAAAAAAAAGCTGTCGCAAGTAGTCGACTTTCTTAACACATAACAGTATAATAAAAATTAGAACTAATATATTCACAATAATGTAATTACAATTATTATAAAGAACTCACCTGCTGTTAATGCTGTCAGTAGTTAGACCCCTGCCGTAAAATGCTTGAAGAAGGAATAACAGAAACTAAAAAATGACCTTGATCAAGGCCTTTGTCCAAGATGACCTTGTGTTGTCTAGCATATTTTATTGAAAGAGAGCTATACTTGTTTTGCTCATGTTGAATGAAAAAAAGGTGATTGTTTCCTTGGAAAGAATTCCGTAATAAGTGTTTTTACAGATATTTACAGGTGTCACGTGTATTGAAAATGTATCGTTCATGCATGCCTTAAGGAAAGTTATCATAATAGAGTTTTTGCGTACTGCTAACATAAAGCAATTTATGGTTACTTCATTCATCTACTTTAAAAACTGGGAAATGTGTTCTTTATATATTGAAGCATTTGATTACTAGAGTTCTAAAACTTAATCTGTGAGTGCTATACGGGGGCCTTTTATGGCTTTTGGATACAATTATAATTATTTTAAATATTACTCAATCGATAATGTATCAAAATGCTAGATAAATTTTTATTATATCGTTTTTTGAATAAAGGAATTCTAAATAGTAAGAAATAAAATTCTTACAACATTTATAGTTTATTTTTATAAATTTGTCATTTTTCTTAGATAAATACTATATTTAATTTTAGATAAAATTACTTATTCTCTTAGTTTTAATTTAACCGTAGTAATTTTTTTAATATTTATAAGTTTATTTTTTTTTATATTTAAATGAGTTTTTTTAGTAATGGATATTTATACAAACACTATTTCGATTTTTATTTCTATTTTTTTTTTCATACTTTTGCTAACTGTTTGCTACTATTCTGCCATTCGAATGCTTTAAATTTGCATTTGGATCTAGATTCTTCCAATGACTTGTTTATTGTACTCAGATTTAGCGCGGACTAAAAATTGCATTTTTGAGTGCAATTTTTAGGTAAGTTACCGTTTCTTGTAATGGATTTAGATATTCTATCCATTATTTTCAACAGATTTTTGCTCAGTATTATTAACAGAAAGGGGAAGGTTGCTTGCTGAAAAACATGTTCAACCCCACTTTTTATATAAATTATTTTATATATAAAGTCGTCCTAGAGCAATGTTATAATACTGTAGCATCCATTTATTTATATATTTAAATTCTTTGACTTTTATAATTTCTAATATATCCTTTCAATAATTCTTATGTCGGTTTGTCTTACAGTTTCGTTTTTTTTCAGTTTTGATGATTATTGATTATTGGTTATCTATCTATCTATATATTCTCCTTACATAAAATATAATGCAGCTCTGGATAAGGCCACGGATCTTTAAGTCTTGATTTTACCGAGAGCTTTCCTGCCAATTTTATTTTTTTGATAAATTACATGATTTTTTTTAACAGTTATATGTTTGTGAACGAAGATTTCACATTTAGACGCAACATGTGACTTTCCAATGAAGGAGAAAAGCTATTCACTCAATAACTTATCACAAAATATCCAAAATGTTAGTCCTAATCACTTGAAATTTGACTTGCATGTTTGTTTTGTTAGGTAGAGATCCGCAAAGAGGGTTTTGTGGAAATCAATCCTTAAGGAGTAAACTCCAAAAAATAAGAGGAAATATATATTCAACAAAATTAAGTTCATTAGAGAGTACTTTCTTTACATAAATATGTTCTAACATTTCCGTAATTTGCTCTATTTCAGTAATTATTGTTGATAAAATACAAATATACAAATTTTTACAGATTCCTGTTTTCTTTTTCTGTTTTTGATCAACAGTTTTAAGAAGCTACATCTTCTTTCTTAAATGAAATAGCAGTTTGCTTTCCCTTGAACTCTTTTCTATTATAATAGCAAAAAATTCTTCCAAAGTAGAAAAGAGAACTCGCACCAAACTCATAATCTTCGCTAACACTGCGATGTCACCGAATTCTCAAGCCAACTGATGAGAGGTTAGATGCTTTTTGTGGGGCGTTTGTGAGGATGGAGACTGAAAATATAAATAAAATTGGCTCGAGTCACAGGCTATTCCGAGGTTATTTCGAAGCCAAGTTAGCCTCCTTTCTACGAAACATGTAAACATCCCTCTGTTTCATTTCCCACCCCCACTTAAATCTCACCTGCTCGACTGGTGTTTCTGAATATTGTTCGTTCTAGGGTTTGCAATTCCGTGTTGTATTTTTAATCCCGGGTTAGGATTGGACTATTTACTAAACGTACTTACACATTAGAATAGGAATTGCATAATAAAACTGAAAATATAAATAAAAATTGGTTTAATATGAATTTTATTGTGTGTGTGAAACAAATAAAAAACTTAATTCATCATAAAAAAACAAACAAATGAAAATAGTACATAATGAAATTAACAAAGCATTTCTTCATGTCTTATGTTTCTGTAAATAAGCTTTTAAAAAACACAGCTCGTCTAGCATTCCATCGTTCGAACAGCTTCTTATTTCTTTTACAAATTGTCCTGCCAAAGAAAATGCTTGTTTGGAATTTATACTAGTAGGTGTTATCATCATTAATAGGAGAATGTTCTTTTCAGGTATTCACCATGTCTCCTTCCATTTCCAAATGGAGACATTTCTTTTTGAATTTTTGATGAGTGTCTCAAATCTAATAGACTGCATGGGGGCATATACCTCTTTGATAACTTTATCTATTTCTTCAACACTTAATGATTTTTATGCATAAATTGATGCAATATGAACCAATTGATCAGAATAGGAATCGCTTTCAAGTGTAACCTTATTCGAAATAGAAGATCCAGTTCCGTGAACTGTTAGTAATGCAATGGTATTTGAAGTATCTCTTCAAGGCAGGTCCGCTATTAATTAAGGAATTTAATTGAAGAACAAAGAGTGACAAAATCTATTCTTGAGATGTTTCTAATATTATTATATAAGTATTGTGGTGATCCCAGTTAGATTTGTGTAACGTTCTCCCATACGAGAAATGAGAGCTCCATATATTTTTTTACGTATTGCAATTATAATTACATAAAAAATTCTACGTACTAAATATTTTATGAACAAAATATAAATTTTCTAAGAATTAATTTCTTAGTAAATTTTGATGAGAAAATATTTTAAAACATAATTCAGACAAAATTTAAATCCCGGGATTAACTATTTTAATCTCGGAATCATGCGATTGGAAAAAACACCGGATCCCGGGGCTGCAAACCCTAGTCCGTTCCCAGAATGGAAATCTTTTCGTATTAAGCGAATTTCGTTTCGTGTTATGAGAAAACAATGCATGAAAATTCATAGTAATTTGTCGGGACCGTTGTATAATTTCGTGTTAACCAATATTTCGTCTTAAGCCTTTTTGTGTTAAACGCATTTCAATGTAAATGAATTTCCCAAAGTAATATTCGATTGAAGTTAATCTGGTAATTTCATTTTTTCTTATTCTCTTAATTCAGCCAACAAATTATTATAAAAGCATTTAACTGCTTTTATTATTTCGACTTTTCTATAAACAATCGTTACCAATAGTCAATTGTATCCAGTAACGAGAACGATACCTAAGCTGCGACTACATTATCCAAAATTTCACGCCCCAGCAACGCGTGCGGAGCCTTTGTAAATTCACCCAGAATTAGCCGTTCTAAATGGGATTTTATTTGTAGTATCAGGATTCGAACGTACGACTCGAGCACGTCGGTCATGAGCTTTCAATCATGACAACTAGACTGCCATTAAAAATGTTAAGGATCAGTGCTTTCTTTGCTTGTTTATAGTATAACAAATTAACCCTTTCCAGGTTCATTTTATTTCTGGATTATGCATCAACAAGTGTCAATTGTTTATGCATATTTTCAAATATACATATTTTTAAACATAACAGCACCATTCGCATACGCAATTTCCTAAAAGTTAATGTAAGAAAATCCATTTAAATAAATGAGTAATTTATCTGAAAAACTGTCTTTCTGTGTATGGTAGAAATCACTAGACTTTGGAGTCTCAATTCACACTAACTGTAAATATAAAGTTTAGAGTACCTAGCTTTTATCTAGAATTACAAAATTATTTGCATATTTTGGATTTACGTAAATGATTATGAAATCATTATTTATAATTTGATCGTGTATGATAAACCCGAAAACACGATACTACATACAAACCAACATCGCAATCTAGAATGTAGAATCTTGTGTCTCTTCGTACCTTCTTCCCCTTATTGTCTCTCTTTAAGCAGCAAATAATACAGTATAATGTTGGATTAGTTTTCTTCTCTGTTGGGGGAATGCAGTCAACAGAATGCCTTTAAGACAAGCGTAAGAAGGAGGGGGGGGGGAAGGTGTCAGCAGAAAAACGTTCACTTTTTGCAGAGAATTCCACCAAGTGGTACTTTTCAATCATTCTAAACCATAAAAGGAACATGGGAAATAATTCGGGAGAGATTGATTGCAAAGTGTAAATTTTCACATTGCCCGAGCTACTCTCGGAATGAACCAGGATGGTACGTTTCGCCAGCCCGAACTCAGCTCGGGAAAATCCGGCAAGGGGTTAAGGCTTTTTGTCTTACTTATAAAGGTGTTATGGTTTATTTGTGTATTCAAGAGAAGATTTGAAATATGTACATATTATCGTATAAGAATAATTTTTTTTCTCCTCCAAACTTCCTTCCCAAATGAAAAATGTTTTTTTTTTTTACGTGAGAGTACATTTTGTCACCTTCAGAATCCAGTGTTTTATTACTCATGAAGCGACTTCAACCTTCAACTCTTGAAAGTTGTTAGGGAAAAACACTCACAAATTAACTTATTCATCATTAGTGATACTTCTACTTAATTGAATAAATACATTTGCACAGAAGTACATCAAATTTTCTTTCCTAATTACTTAATTTAATTCCCTCTTTCATTAATTTCCTTACTTTTACATATACAGTATGTCCCAATACAAAAAAGCAAACTTTTGTATGAGTTAATTAACTTTCAAATGTCTTGCCAGCACGCGAATACTCCGTCACGCAGACCACATAGTATTTTATTGGTAGAAAGAAGAAAAAAAAACAGAATATATATATACTATTTTTGTCGTCTTATTGCGAATTTTCAGCAGTGGGATGGCTTTGTCTCAGTAAATGATGCGGTAACACATTATTCTGTTGTTTAGCAAGTCAAATCGAATCCAAACGATGTTTTCAAACGTATGAAAAAGTTTCACTTATCATCTTTGTGGGGAGGCACGCTTTTCCTAACACCTATGCCGTGATGATTGACAAATCTACTATACTCTTACTGTGTAATTCAGTGCTCTCAAAGTTTCAATATTTGCGACCCAATATTCAATCATTGTTTTCATCATGCCCCCCCTTCCACACAATAACGATTCATTAATTCAATAATAATATTCTTTTACGCTAAAGCAACAATACGACTTTATCCTCTTAACAGCCATCGGCGTATATGAATGTATCGCTTAACCAAAGCGTTAATTGCCCCGAACGTATATATTTACGTATTTCCGAAGTACGATATTTTTTGTGCATCCATAGAATTATTGAGAAGGCATTGGAATGCAAAAAAGGGCCTTGACAATGCTTTCGATGGATTTATTTATTTCAGAAGATTTGTTTATGTATTTCTTTTTTGCCTTCCCCCCCAAGACATCACATACGCGTGCCTTCGTAGAAAATGGTGACATTGCGGAGTAAATCGTGTAACTCTTAACCGACAGTTAAGGGATAAATTATAAATCGTACAAATTATCAAGATAAGTTTTAATATTTGTATATAATTTTAAATATGACAAGCCTATGGGGTCATTGATAATTATTAATGTTGTTCTTAACTTAATATTCTTACTTATAAGTTATAAAAAAACATTGTGTATTACTGATACTGTGACGGATCCATTCGCGTCATTTTTCTACTAATCCTCTTGGGGAAACTTTGGGGCTAACATTCACATTAATTCACAGTCTTTCAAGAAGAAACCATGATATTTAAATTAGTTGGACTATATAAAGTCTAGGTTTTGCAGATGTAATACAGAAGGAGCCGGGGAGCTGTTACGTAGGTTTGAATATTGGAATATTTTATTCACAAACATAGCGCGAGTTACGGGAGTAATTGCTAAGAGATTAAATTATTAGATTGAGGATTTAAGATACATGAAATTAGAATTAGTTATCAGTTCATTAGCGCTTGTTTTTCTTATCTAGTTCACGTAGTCGGATTTACCTAGAGTTATACATTGAGATTAGATAACTCGCTTGGTATATCACTCCTAAGGTTTCCTTTTGTAGTTTCACTTGTGATTTTTTAATTGTGTTTGAAGAGAAATAAAACTAATTGTTATTATGGAAGTTGTTGATGATGCTTTGTTTCCCTCACACCTTTAACCAGGCAAGACGGAAAGAGAGGGGTGCCGATTAGGCCGACACCCCCACAATACATTTATAAGTTTATTGTTGCTGTTGTTGTTGTTACTAATGCCACCTATCTGACGTAGTCAGATCTAGGCCCACGAAATTCATCATGGCATCGGGCTATATTGTACGCCTGTCATTAGCCTAAGCTTTGAGCCCTCATGAAGGAACAGTACGTTTTTGCTCACACAACACGATAGATGGCGACACCATTCAGACCCACTGATTTAACGAGCACGTTCTCCGTTTTGTACTCGGCTGATATTTGGTGGCATCGGGCATCGAACCCAGGCCTTCCGATCTGTAGTCCGATGCTCTAACCACCAGGCTACCCACTGCCCGATAAGCGTATTACATCAGTGTAAACGTTTATTTTTTTCATTATGGTTGAAAGGAAATTGACATTGCCAAGAGCCCCCCTAATCTACACTTTAACGCGTGGATGTGAGTCCCAATGATATAATGCTTGTCCCAGATAAGGATGCATGTTAATTAGGTTAAGAGTCAATGTCCGCAAGTGGTGTGGAGATTTAAAGAGGGAGGTATCGTCTTCGTGATTTAATCTTGGTTCTAGAATAAAAGGTCTTTTGTCAACAGACTTCATACTGTAAAAGAAGAAAAAGTTAATAAATAATCGATCAATCACTAGTTTTTTTTTTTTTTTAAAAAATATTTATATTGCACAGAAAATCATTTAATACGAAATTGATGGGAGTAAAATATTTTTTGGGGATTAAAAGAATCTCGTATTAAGGGATATTGCAATAAATAAAAAAAATAAAACTCATCTTCAACAAAATTAAGTTTATTAGAGTAAATTTTATTTATATATATATATATATATATACTTGCGTGTATTTAATATAAATCAATGGGACAAAAACATTCACATGAGTTATATGAAATTTAACTCACAAAATGTTCAAATTTTTGAAACAAAACATTAATTGTGTTTTTGGAAAGTAATCTCATATTTTTCTTTGCGTTGTCTTTCTTAGCATCAAATTGTTAACAAATTGTTTGATGTCGCCATTTTGTTGTTCATTTCACCATTGAAATGTGCGTCTAAATAACTGTGCATACTTTTCATGATGCTCCTTATTTCATATGATGTGGGGACATAAGCAGCATTATTCCTTTCATTTTCGTAGTCGGAATCTGCATCAATGATATTTTTTGAGCTTTGAACAAACTTCAAAATGTCTTTGTCTGCCATAATTTGGGCTTTACATACATTATTATCATCTACTGCAACGAAATCTTCCGACGATGAACCTGCGAGGCTGTTTTTATCCCGTATTTTGTTCATTCTCAGAAGGGAAATCTTTTCGTCTTAAGAGAAAAAAGTAGTTTACCGGGACCGTTGTATTATTTCGTGTTAACCAATATTTCAACTTAAGTGTTTTCGTGTTAAACGTGTTTCACTGTATATTCATTCACAATTTGGAAAATTAATTATACCTTTTGGATTAATTATATCTTTGTTTTTTATAATACATTGAAATATTGCTATGATTCAAAAGTTAAAATATTCTTTTGGTGAGGGTTTGCCACCCATATTTAAACGCAAGGATTTTTAAACTGTGAACCATTATAAAGAAAAATACCTTATTTTTGCTGCAAAATGTTTTTATAAAAAATGTCATTAAGGGGGTGATTAATTTGTCTCGAAGGGTGAAAATTATAATAATTTTCAGACAGGTATACTTTTAAATTTAGATTAAATCATTCGAATCTTTTGCAAAATATTTATAAAGGATTATGGATTCACAAATTACAAAATGTTAAATAAATAGTAATTTTAAAAATTATAAGCATATGCAAATAAAAAATAATTTTGTAATAAATATTAAGAAATTTTTGAATTGCGCAAGCTATTTGCTAAAATAGTATCCTTTGATGTATAAAACTTTATGGAGTTATAAAATATATAATACTCTTTAAACCCTAGTAATCTAAGAACAATATATCTTTTGTATTTCAAAATATTTGAAAAATATTAAAAAGTTTTTTAAAAAGTTTTAAAAATTAAATTTGTTTTACTTTAAAAAAAATTATAATTTATTATTCTATTTATTTAAAAATACTACGGTATAATAAGAATACTTTTAAATTTATAGATCAACTTATTGCTAGTAATTAAAGCTTCTACTTTTGAAAATAACATGCATGACGTAAAACTTAATTAATATTCCTTATAGAAATATTTCTCATTTTCATTGCTTATAATTTTTAAATTATGATTATATTTTAAACATTTTACACGTTTCTGAAAGCCCCATTCCTTTTTAAATAATGTGTGAAAGATTCGAATTATTTAGCTTTAGATTCAAAGAGTTATATGTATTTAAATATTGTTTATATTTTTGGCCCTCTAGAGAAAATTAACACCCTGAGACCCCTTAAGTACTCTTTGGCTACGAAATTTTGTAAGCGAATTGTCAGATTAACAAAGGTTCTATATATGACTTCTTTCATTTGTGTGAAATTAGGATACAAATTTAAAATATTGCAGTCTTCAAATCAGATGTGAATCACAAAAAGAATTTTACATACCACAAATGCTTTAATAAATGGAAGGTCCTATTAGAGAAAATTATTAAATTTCTAAACAAAATAAGTGTACGAAATAACTATGAGTTCACTTTGAGTAAATTGTGTCACTAACGATAAATAATTACTTGTATCGATTCTATTCGTTTTAGGGAAAAATGGTCTTTATTCTATTAAAAGCTTCCTTTTCCGAAGAAGTCATTATGTAAATTAAGACTTGTATACAAAGATTAAACTTTCGAGTTAAAGGAGAGAGAGGTTATATATAGACTGTAAAGCCGGGGTGGGCATTACGTCGATCTCGATGACCAGTGGACCGCCGAGACATTTTGGGGTGACCACCTAAATGTTTTACCAGTTCGTAATTATAAGCGGAAAATTCAAGATTGGCTGACAGTACGCAGACTAAGCCTTCTACTTACTATAACAACAAAAACTAACTTTAGATAAAAAATTTTTTAATGTATTTTAAATTGTTTCATAATAAATGTATCATTTGATATTTTTATATTTAAGGCTATTATTATGAAGTCTGTATCTTGCTTTTTTTGCGTTTTTAAAAGTGTTGTTTTTTTTTTATTTTGGTTCTCTAGGTAAGTACATATTCGTACTTATTAAGTTATAATAAAAAACCTTTTCCTCACCTCACACACCTACGAGATTGGTAGTAGCGTACAAAGAATTTTTAAAGAGAAGGTCGAGGGTTGAAAGTCTACTATATGTTTTCACTATAGTTTTACTATATAAAGTCTACTATATAAAGTCTACTATAGTCTACTAAAATATGTTTGGCTGCGTATCTAACCCCAATACGCAGCCAAACATATTTTTCTGATTTTGTCGATTGTCGGGAACAAAAAAACAAAAAAATTAAATAAAAATTAACATTAAATAAATAAAATTTGCTAATATCGAATACTTAATTACATGTTATGTACTATTTACATGGGACTATAATGAATCGGGGGAAAAATTAAAGGGTTATGAGGGAGGGTCCAGACCCGTAACCCTTCCCGCCCTTGTGAGCTCCACTGACATTGGGTGGACCGCAACTCCTTGAAAAAATTAGAAGTAGCCGCACCCTAGAAAAGTCTGCCCACCCTGCTGTAAAGGATAACAGTGACTAAAGAGCGGGAAGCTGGGCAAGAGAACTTCGTTACTTAATTGATTAATATTAGAATTGATGATTTCGTCAATTAAGCGTTAAATTTGATTAGATCAAATAGAATTAGAATGCATACTGTCTAAACGTAAGGGATCTAATTTATTAATTCTCCTGGTAACTCGTCTACCCCATGATTGCTTCACATATTTAGTAACTGCTGCATTTTGCAATTTGAATTGTTGAATTTGTGTCTTCGTTGAGAATAGTTAATAAAAAAAGTTTGTTTTGACTATGGCTAATCTCCATCCGATCCTCTCAAACTAACGGATGACATGAGTCATCCCTTACAAACTTTTAGCTCTTTTTTCGTTAAAAATCCTTATTTTCTCATTTTTTGTGTGCCTTAAGTCTTTTCCTTTACAAGCAGTACCATTAAATATTTAAGCAGTTTTTCTTATACGAAATCATTTTCCAGTTTTAAAATGTATGGTAAATAGAAATAAGAATTCATTAGTCATATTTAATGTCAATATTTTCCAAATTTTCAAGTATTATTTAGTAGTTTTTCTAGTACAATCTCGTCATCTTAAATAAATTTTCAACAGTACAAATTGTTCTAATAGACATTTTCTGCAATGTTGAATGTAATGAAAGAACAAATGCCTAATTTTCTACATATTCAGTCAAGGAAACTTGAACTTTGTTGTTTTTAAAAATCTTGTTTTCTTCTTTAGAATGTTTTTGTATCTTTCGGTTAGCTGGACCCAGGTGCGATATCACGCTCTATAAATATTCCTATCGGCAGAGGCGAATTGCGACACACACTTTCTTTCATTCTCTGCGAGGTTTTGAGTATTAATTCAGTAGAAGTAATACGAACTGGCATTTTTCGTGTTAATTATCGTCAAAGATGTCCGCTTGGTGAACTTTGTAACGAGTGGTTGAATATTACCTAAGTTTCTTCGCAATTAAAAGAAATGTAAGTTTTATAATTGTACTCACGATTCGTTTTCTTTTCTAGATGACCGAATACCAACGAGTTGATTTAAACGAAGCAAGTGCCTCTAAAAACATGGCAAATGAGGCTTCCGGATTCACCGTCGGCATTGAATTACACAGTTGGATTTTCCAAAACTGATGGAAATCAAGAAAAGGAACTCGCCGGCAGCAGACGTAATTTTTGGCAGAGGAGATCGAAAATGGAGAAATACCTTTTGGCTATTTTAATCGTTATATTGCTGCTTTTCCTGATTTTGTTTCTTTTTTCAGTCATTCGAGTGCACGATAGGTAACCTTCTTTCTTAAAAGTCCCATTTTATTAAACAATGACAACAACAAAAGTTCGATTTCTTTCAATTAGATATCTAAAAATCTGAGAGCTCTTTAAAATGTTGTTTTTATATCTCGTCTTTTAAAAGTAAAATTAATTTTTCTTTATATTTTAAATATTATAAGCAATATTTATTCTATGATAAAAATGAATATTTATTACAAAAACTATAATTTCCAGTTACTTGATCGCTGTATTTAAGCGTTCTGGGATTGCAATTAAATCTTGGAATTGAAAATTTAAACTTGTTATTTATTTAGATCATATATTTTTAGTCTATTTTTGTTCATTTAATACGTTCAACCAAAAACTTTTGAGAATGTTCAAAAACGCTTTTTCGTCCTCAAAATGTGGCTCATACCCAATCGTACTGAGAAATAATTTACTAACGTTTGATATATAAATACAAAAATACAACTTCTAACTTTCCAAAATAAGCAGTTGTATTATGTGAAATCCGTGTATTCTTAGCGGTGGTGCATTTACCTTTAAGCTGGTGAAATTGATGAATATTTTTTGCTGCTTGAAAATATATCTGATACCTTAACTTCGATATCTATGAACCAAATGATGAAATGTTTGGAACTTATGAAACATAGTTCTCACACAATTTTCTTAAAGTAAAAATATTTATTATGTATGACAAATGAAAATTGAACGTTTTGTTACTGTTTCAAACTTCATTAAAAATTAAAAATGGAAAAATAAAACTATACAAGTAAAATGTTATTTTTTTCACTGATAAAAATTTGAAATAAAACCCTCACAGGGAAAACATCTCTTAATATCAAAATATTCCGTTAAACTCTTGCTCAACTAATTTTTTATCCAGTCAATCTCTGAATACCTGTTGTTTTTATTTCCTGATTATTTCATTCTCTTTCAAATGCTTATTGGAACAGCTTTTTTTTCTCTTTGACCAGTGTTATAGCTACGTTTCAATTTGCACTTCGCTTCCTTTTTCACAAACATATTATAATGATTTCAGTTGTTAGGGGAACCTATTTTGCAATGGATTATGTTGTTCTTTTGTAGAATGAGTTCTTCAGAGGTTTGTGGACAGCATAATTTTATTTAGGAAAACGAATAAAACGATTATGAAAATGGCACACAGCAAATTCAAACTCCGATCCCTGCCATAGCGAATGCACTGACGTGGTCCCGCAGAAGGAAGCGGGAAACGCGTTGCGCAATCACGCAGTTATTCTTCCGCCAGAAAAAATAGTTGCTCCTTAACCCAATCTTGGAAATGCAAATTTAAGCTTGTTATTGATTTAGGACATATAATTTCAGCTCTATTTAATTCAGCTAATGTGTGCACCTTAACAACTTTACAAAATGTTAAAAAAATA
>BMAO01014127.1:0-31236 GCA_019973975.1 Trichonephila clavata | reverse complement strand
TATTCATCAACACGTATCTTAATATGGTAAAAATATTCCATTTGACACAATATGTCCAGAAATTTAAACCCACCAAACCAGACATTGTTTTAATGCGAAACAAATTAGCTTAATTAGAAATTCAGGTTCCATTAATCTAAATATAAGTGATACGTAAATAAGTACCTTAGTCACAGGTATTTTTTTTTTCCAATTTCAAGTTGATGAAAATTTTTAATTGAAAAAAGTCCATTACACTGATTTATTTGTTTGAAAGACTGTGCATTTTGTTAGCCTAAGCTAGCATTTTTATTTCTTATGTAAATGCAAAGAAAACGCGCCCTCACGTGGTGCAACCACTTTATTATATATTTATTCTGTTTTAACTGTAAATCAAAGCACCGTTTTTAGACGCATGTCGCACTTCTTTTCCCTTTGTTCCTTTAATCTACTAAGTTACATCGACTTATTAAACCAGCGCTATAATTAATTTATTTAAACACACACACACACACACGCTTGTCTTTGAAATTCTACAAAAAAAGAATACTGAATTTACTCGAATCTAAACTGAACTTTTTTCCAATGTTAAGGCTATTCAAAATTGGATGCAGTTAGAACCGAAGGCAGAGAAATATTTGTTCGATGGGGGGGGGGGGGATTGAACAAAAACAAACGGGGTTGGAGTACTTACAGTTGGTATTTAAAAATTTTTTAATATTGGTAAAATCAATTTATTTATTCGCATTAAAATTTTTTTTCAGGAAAATATTTTAACACAAATTTTCAAATTTCGTCCAAATGCCGCCCTCAAAATTTACCGCCCCTGACATGGGCCCGGCCCTAGAGCCGCCCCTGATGAGATGTAGAACATAAACCTTTTTAACAATAACTAAGTAAACGCAATCTCTAGCAGATCAGATTCGCCATCTAGTGAGGACAGGGATAACTAAAACAAGACAATTTGAAAAAGAGTGACATTTTTTTTTGATTTTCATAGTTAATGTATATTAAAACCATCCCAAGGAACAATTTTTCTTTATTATTGCTTTATAATTTGATAACCAACTGATGCTTTTATATATTTATCAATTTTTTTAAAGACGTAAGGAATAAAATATTTATTGCTTTATTTTGTATTATATCAAGTATATTTTTCAGAGACAAAATGTATTACCAACAGTCATATTGCTCTAAAATTAAAATAAAATTGCTTTATAATTACATTTATAAATTGTCATTTTTAATATTAAATAATTCATTTTAATGGTATTGAATAATTTTCAATTTTTAGAATATTCATTTCATAAGTTCTTTAATACTGAGATTTCTTGAAAATATGTCAACTATTTGATTATTAAAAATCTGTTTTATCCAAAATTTTCAATATTTATTTAATAGAACAATAATGAACCATGTTATTTAACTTAAAAGTTCTCAACAGGGAAAAGTTCATTAAAAATTATTTCTATGTTCTCCTTTAATACAGACTTTTTTTAAAAAAAAAATTGCCTAATTTAAATTTAACAGAATGCTCCTTTAAGCACCATTCACAACAAGACAATTACATAGAAGATCAAGGCACAAAATAAATTACAAATGATGTTCCAAGAGAATTTTTGAATAACACAAATATTTTAAAATAAACTATAGTGTACAAATATTATGGTGAATATCAGTGAAATATAGGTACATTCGCCTTAGTCTATGTATGCAAGAACCCTTGATTGCAAAATTTTGTCTATATTGGAAAATAAGCTTTATTATGCAAACTTTGTAGAACCTCCTACGGAACTTTTTTTTTTTAAATAGAAATATATCTACCAGTATCTCATCAACTTTTAAAGGTAAGAAAACAGTACTCTTTTCACTTCCAAATTTATCAAAAGACACAAGCAACCAATATTTATTAAATAATTCCTGCCCTTTAAATAGGTAACACCTACATTTTCACCCCATCACATTACAGTTATCTGCCATAAATGAAAACAAATGTTCAAAGATGAGCTATATTATTTTTTTAAGTTCATTCCAATGGAATCTATTGTTAAATTCGGAATCGCAAGAGATGGCCACTTTTAAATATTTTGCAGGATTGAAGTAAGCAACCACAATGGGATATAATTTGTATCATTATTGTCATCAAATATTGCAGCAAAAGGAAATTGTTTTACGGGTGGCATGCTTAAGGGTGGGGTTTGGTGGTTCATCTTCCCTCCATAAGCCAACAGTTTTTTTATTTTTCCAGAGATTCTACCCATGTGCTTTCATCAACACATGTTTTTTAAAAATTAACCCTTCCCATATGAGAGGTCTGAGTACATAACTGTGCTTTGTGCATATAAGCATACATGCTTCCAAACTAAAAGCTAACTTACTAATCCACTGCATGTTTCAGTCCTTGAACATTTGTATTGTTTGACAGTTTAGACTTTGGAAACATTTTCCAAAAAAGAGGAATGTCATAATTAGCTACAATTAAATGAAATATTACATTCTACAAGAAAAGACAAATACTTTAGCGCTGATTATATTTGGGTAGACATTGTTTTTGAAAAAAAAAAAGGATCCTATCTATTATGCGAGAAATCATTTGTGATGAACTTTGGAGTTTTCACATTACGAGGAAAATCGTAATCATATCAGCCACTGTCACAAATGACTTATGTCAGCATAACTTGTATCATAGAATTTCTTCCTTTGGATGCATTAGTACAAATGAATTCCTTTTTTTAACATTTGAAAATACACTATTTTTCCTTTGTTAGACATCCTGATAACAATCAATGAAAGCAAATTATTTAGCAACATGAAGCATAGAGAATACAACACCTGCAGAGTCTAATTCTGGAAAATAGTTTTGTAGAGAAAGCGTTGTGCCCTCTATGTGAAGCAAGCTGTTCTAAACAAAGGGGACTCAAGTTTACAAGAAACTGAACAGACGTGCAACGAAGCGAGGCGAGCCAAATGAGTTATGTAGTGGTTTTGTAAAAAATAGTTTAGTTTAGAAATTATACTTGTAAAAATAAAAGTTAGTTGCTTACCAAAAGAAACCTCTTTGCTGTCAACTTCATGACGGCCTCTCATTTAATTAATAACAATCATATGGATCTAAGAAAAACCACAGGAAGCAAGAAAAATCACTTAATAAAAACTGCTCTAAAGAATCAAAAACCAACAGCTAACCAAAACACAACCTTCATAAATTTTTAAAGAACTAAGTAACAAGTTCTGTGGTTCTTGTACATGAATTTAGTTATTGTGAATATAAAATGATAAATAGCTGTAGGGGGAGGGTGGGGAAATAGTCTGTGAATGGTTGAAATTTTGTCAAAAGGAGTAAAAATGAATTATCTAGACATAGAAGTATAGTGAAAGGCCAAAAAGCATAAATTTTAAATGCAAAGCTTAAAAGTTTGCAGGAATGAAGATTTTAGTCAAACTCTCAATAATTCAATCATTTCTAGGTAGTTTTATTTTAGAATAATTTTAATTAAAAAATATCATCATAAAGTTTTTTTTATTAAAGCTAATTTCATTTTATACATTAAAATATCTTAAAAATTTTTGTTGATAATTATTAGCAACAATTCTTATTTTTTAAAAATATTTATTAACTCATACATTGTAGAATCTTTATTATAATGATCAAGTAAATCATTTAGAGATACTTTAAAACTACAAGAGATAACTTTGCATCAAGGATCAGAAAATACTTCCCATTTACCGTGTTTTAATGTCATCTAATTAACTGTGAAAATAATTTCCAACATAATAATATACTTTCAAATAGTATTGAAACAAATTCACACAAGTTATCAATTTTTTGTTATTTAAAAACATGGGAAGTCAAAATGTTTACTTTATTTATAAAAAGAAACTAATGCTAGTACTGGTGGATAACTAAAATGAAAATTAATTTTGCAGTATAAGTGATTAGAAGTTGATAAAATATTTTTTCCTGATAACTGAAATAAAAACCACATGCATATACACTTTTAATATATATAAAATCATAATTCACAATCCAAGGAGGATTTTCTATTTAAACTTAATGCAGCACTTCACATGAAAAACATATTTAAGAAATTGATAGACTTTATTTAAGCACACATACAATTCATTTATAACAAAGTGAAAATCAAGACAATAAATACATTCATAGTTAATTCCATAAAATCCATGATGAAAGTGATTGGAAAAAATTATTTATTAAGAATTTACAAAAATTGCAATATTGTTATTGTAATTAAGATTTTTTTAAAAATTTGATAACTGTCCTGAAAAATAAATATCACAAAATAAGCTCATTTAATACTACAGTACATATCCTTCGAGAATCTAGTAACTGCAGTCTCTTAATCTGAAAGAAAATATGCTGGTGAACATTTTTCAACAGACATTTTGACACTATGATTTGCTGTTTTTTAACCTTTAGTGCTAATTTTGACACATTTCATAAAAAAATAGTCCATAATTTAGGGGTGATTTTCAATTACATTCAAATATAGTAAAAAGTATCTTTTTACATGATTCTATCAATTCATTAACAAATTCTAATTAATTTGTACTGATATAATTTACAAATTCAAAAATGGATTTAAATGGATACAATAAGTATATACCCATCTTCCCTACATATGATTATTAAAAAAAAAGGAATGCAAGCTTACAATTTTAGATTTTTTAAACAAAATGCATCCGTAACATTACAGCTAAATGTAATGATTAGAAATATCATTTTATGATGATATGTAATAGCTTGTTACAACATTGGTGATTCTGGCACTTGTACATTTCTTTACAACATTCATTTTGCTTATGCTCACACATAGAAAAAAAAATTAAAATAATTTCTTTTCATATCTGAAAATAAGAAAAAATATAAATCAATCATAAGAAAATGGAATCTAAAAAATTTAAATTCATTTTACAAGGTAAATATATATGTAAAATCATATAAAATTAAAGAACAGCAAAAATAATATTTAATAGCCTTTTCATTTAAAAAATAATTCAAAATATGAATTATGAATACCACAACCATTCAAAATGACAGCATTCAGTTTTGATTTTACAGGGTTACCACTTTATCCTTGCGATAAAACAATAATAAAACGGGCAAACTAATATAGTTCTGAAAAGTGTCTTTATAGTTAATTCTTAATGGGGAATAAAATTGAATCCTTTTTTTTTTTATTTCAGGGAAATATTTTTCAAATTTTAACTCCATGTAGCTGTTTTTATTAGAACTATAAAAGCAAGAATTGAAAACAGAATTATTATTTGAGGGAATTAAATTCTTAGGATATTTATAACACACAACTTTTTAGTTTTTAATGTTACAAATCACAAATCTAACCATCAAAAGAAAAAAAATATTTAAATGAATAGAAATTTGTAATCCTAACTTTAAAATGAAATTTCATCATTATAAAAACTAAATTTAAAATAAATATTTTTAAAAAAATTGAAGGAATAATAATTAACAAAATTATCACTTTGTAAGAACAAATTACTTTAACACATCTTTTCCAAAAAAATCTATGGCATATAAGCAAAATTGTGAGTATTAATATCAACTACAAAATATTAAAACTTACGAATGAAGCCCGTGAACTCCTCCTTCTGCTTGGGCAGAAATGGTCCTCTTTTCAAATCTCAACTTTCCTGAATACATCATATCTCTGAAATAAAAATATTTTTAAAATTTTACAATATTAAAGACTATTTTGTTCCCATTACGAATGCATAAAGATTTACAATTCAGATATATACATATATATGTATTTAACAAATACACTGCATAGTATTTCTAAAATTTGACATAATAAATGACTATTCTTTTTTAATAAAAGGTGTCAACTACATGATTAACAACAAATAATGAATACTTGTTCTTCCAAAAAATTAATACATTCATAAGAATTTAGTACAAGAAGGAAAAAGAGGAGATTGTGCTAATACCTCAGAATTTGTAAGCTCCTAGCCCCAATGTCTTGGCAACCATATTTTATTCCTGCAATGAGGTATGGTACAAATCTATGTATGGACCCTTTATCAGGAATAGTACCAGAAACACCTTGAGCTACTCTGACCTTATCTTGATCTCTAAAATATTGTATAATTTATTGGTTAATCTGTAGATACACAAATTTTATAAAGGGCTAAAAAATAAAAATAAGTCAACATTTCTTATAGGGATTTAAATTCAGAATGAAATAAAACTTTTTGCTGAAAACAAGTTTGAAAGAATTGCATAATTTACTTACCAGGGGTACTGGTGCGAAGTAAGCGTTTTGATACAAATGTGTCGATAGGGAACATTTGTTGTGAACGAGCCTTAATTTTTTTGTTTGGTTGGTATGACATCTGACAAACATAATATACATCAAGTCATTGAACAAACATATTTTTTCACCATGTTAAAAATGTCAAATTTTTTACCAGAAAGTGATGATTTGCGGAAAGCATTAATTATTTTTGTTTTCATTTGAAGAAAAGTGTTGCAGAGTCGCATCGAATGCTCGTCATGGCATATGATGATCATGCTCTATCAAAAGTAACATGCAAAAGATGGTTTCATTGGTTCAGAGAAAATGATATTGATTTGAGAAATGAAGAACGTAGAAGACCACCAAAAAATGAAGACGCTAAATTTCAAGCAATATTGGATGAAGATGATATTTTGAGTAAAAAGCAAATGGCAGCAATGTTAAATGTTGCACAATAAACAATTTCTGACCATTTAAAAGATATGGAAAAGATCCAAAAGTGTGGAAAATGGGTGCCACATGAATTGAAAGAAAGACAGATGTAAAACCAAAAAAACACTTGTGAAATTTTGCTTTAAAGACACTGAAGAAAATCAGTTTTGCATCGAATTGTTACTGGTGATGAAAAATGGATTTATTTTAAGAATCCTATACAGAAAAATTCATGGGTTAATCTGAGACAACCATCAACATCCACTGCAAAACCAGATCGATTTGGCAAGAAGGCAATGAATGCTCTGTGTTTGGTGGGATCAAAAAGGTGTGGTGTATCAAGAGCTTCTGAAACCTGGCAAAACTGTTAATACTAATCGCTACAGACAAATGATCAATTTGAACCATGTATTGATCAAAAACAACCAGAATGGGCCAGAAGACATGGCAAAGTAATTTTGTTACACGACAATGTACCTGCACACAAAGCAAAACCAGTTCAGGATACAATCAAAGTACCTTGCTGGAAACTGCTACCCCACCCGCCGTATTCACCAGACTTGGCCCCTTCAGACTTTCATTTGTTTTCATTGATGAGACACACACTGGCTGACCAGCACTTCGATTCCTACTAGGAAGTCGACAATTGGGTGTTTGTGCGTGTGATTGGTTTACTTCAAAAGACAAACATTTCTATTGGCATGGCATCCACAAATTGCCAGAAAGGTGGTCAAAATGTGTAGAAAGCCATGGTTAAATACTTTGAGTAAAATTTTTTTTACTTTCCCATTCAAAATTAGTTTTTCATTTTCACAAAAAATTTTTTTATACTGGTACACCTGGTATATCAATTTTTTCATAATTTCACAAAATTTCAATTAATTTTTAAAATGAGTAAAAAAAAAAATGAAACTAATTTAATAACAAACATAAAAACAGTTTGAAAGTTTAGTTATATCTGTTTCACATCATATAGGTATACTTTTATAATTTTTATATTTAAGATAGAATAAAAAATTTAAATACAATTTTAGACTTCAATTTAAAGCATTAAATTTATAATTAAAATTTTTTAAAACATTATATAACTGTAAAAAGTTGTCACACACATTAAAACTGACCATATATATGCAAAACATAACTTAAGTTTTCTAAATAATATTTAAATCATACTTAACTATTATTAAACATAAAAAATTAGATATTCAAATATGAATATTTCAGTTAAAATATTTTTAGCTTTTGTAATTCTTCACTTTAAAAAAATTATGCGACTTTCGAATTCTGTTGTTAAGAAAATATATAAAAATATTATTTTGTAACAATCTTGGAATGTGAAGCTTTTTCATGAAAATAATAAAAATATTTAAAACACAAAATGAAATATTTCGAAAATTCCCAATCAAATTGAAAATAGAAAATGGTTATGGGTAACAAAGTTTGATAATAGATAAACAATTGACCTAAAATCAGAGAATGCATGCATAATTTATTTTAGAAAATTTTTCCTTATGCAATATTCTTCATTCTAATTTTTATATTGTGTGAAGTATTCTTTTAAATAAATAAAACATCCATACTGTGTATAAAAATAATAACTTTTTGCAATACAGAATTACATCAGATGAGGAATTTGCTCTTTTCCCGATTAAATTTAACTTTAAA
This sequence comes from Trichonephila clavata, assembly GCA_019973975.1. NCBI lineage: Eukaryota > Metazoa > Arthropoda > Arachnida > Araneae > Nephilidae > Trichonephila > Trichonephila clavata. The sequence goes on along the minus strand of BMAO01014127.1, from coordinate 22,885 downwards.
GACTTTTTATTGCTCATACAACCACAAATATAAACGTTTCTTTTTTATTACAAAAATTGAAGTCCATTTGACGAGTAAAACATTTTTGTTTTACTCATCAGTTTATGTAAATTAACCATCAAAATAAAAATCGAATACATCTTCCATAATCAATTACGTGAATTATACTTATTCCAAAGAAATACAACTTTGTTTGGCAATTAATACTTTTTGAAAAAAAATTTCTCAACAAATAATTAAAAACCTTTCTTTATGAAGCACCATGTTTCAAACTCAAATTATAGAAGATTCAAAAGGAGGAGGGGGAGCACAAAATAGGATTTTTAAAAACGTTCTGGGATTCTGAAAGTTAGTTTGAATGTTCATTTCAATTGTAATAATGGCTTAAACTGATGGAAAATTTTACAATACATAAAAATGAAAAAAATATTAAAAAAATCATTATAAAATCCACATTAGTCATTATAAAAGGGCATAAGTATATTCATACATATTTAACACAAGAACACTATTTTAACTTTAAAAATGAATTTTTAAGCTAGAAAAATTAAGATTTACCCAGCAAAATATCGATCCCTGCTTCCTTGACCTTGTTTGGAATCCATTGCATCTAATGAACCCATACCTCGGAACTTTTTGAGACGAACACCATCAGAATAGAAATAATCACCAGGGGATTCAGTTGTACCAGCAACCATAGATCCCATCATTACTAAAAAAAAATTTCACAAATTATCAATAGAACCAAATAATCTGAATTTTAATGTTCATTTCTTTATTTCAGCATTTGTTTATTATTTTTTTATAAAAATTAAATATTTATGTACCAACAAACAGATTTAAAGAATGATCTACATAAAAGTTTTAATGATATAGAAATAATAAACACCCCAAAACAACTGCAGTATTTACATTATGTATTTATTTAAAAATGTATATGCATATACTATTTACATCCTAAAGGGGCAACATATTAAGAAATATACACAAAAACTTGAACTAATGAAAAAAATTATAACAAATACAATGCCATATGCAATTATGTAGAATAAATAACAAACCTGTAGATGCTCCCAAAGATAATGCTTTAATAATATGACCAATAGATTTGATTCCACCATCTGCTACAATAGGAACTCCAAACTCTTTGGCATATTGAGCAACTTTAAAGACTGCTGTGCCTTGTGGCCTTCCACATGCCATGACTATATATAATGGAAATTTTACAATTAGTTCTCCAAATTTAGAAAGCAGCATATTAAACCAGTATAAATTCTTTAAGTTATTTAATTTTCAGTAGTGAGAACGCAAACAATTATATTTATATAAATGGAAAAGTTCTCCCACAAGTACAAAATACAAATAAAATTTTTTTAAAGTAATTAATATTACCTTCTTGGGTAATACAAATTGAACCACTTCCCATTCCTACCCTTAGGCCATCAACTCCGGCATCAATTAAGTTCTTTGCTTGAGAAGTAGTAACAACTGAAAAACGAAGAATCTTAGAGTAAGTTTAAAAAATAACAATGTTTGTATTGATGCATAAAAAAGATCAATTTAAAATTCTTATAAAAACTTAAACATGAGGAAAAATCAACAAATGTAATTCAAACTATAATTAAAGAAAAAAACATAAGCAACAGGAAAAAGATAAAAGAATCTGTTTTATACTATTCAGTGAAAAAAAACTAAAATTTATTGCTGATTCATAAACAAATTTCATATAAAAAATACACTTTTTATTAATCAACATTTTTAAAACAGCTATATTTTTTGCTGTTGCTTGTTTTTTTAAATAGGTGAAAAGAGTTAAGTAGTTACAATAAAACATTTGCACACATTAAAAAAAGGAATAATTTTTGAAAGTTATATAAAGGATTGATTACCTCTAAAAAGTTTAATTTAAAAGCCTTAAAATAATGAAAATATTTTTCACTCAAAACTATTTAGGCATGTAACTAAAAACAACTGTGTTTTTCAATTCCAATCCTTTTTTTAAAAAAAATTAAAGCCTGATATTTCAATTCCCTTTGTTTGAGGATATTTTTTTTTAATTTCAAACTTGAATTGGCTTTTTTCCTGAGTACAATAGACAATTGTTTGATTTTATTAGTATAAACCACTTTTGCTACATTTGGTCAAGCTGCATAAAAAAATTCCATAAATGATAAAAAAAAAATTAGTATTTTTGATCTAAAAAAGCTTCTGTAATCTATACTGAACTGAGTGGCAAAACAACCCACTAAGGCCACTCTACTGCGCTTATCTCAAGTTTATGTGACCTTAGGCCCTAGGGTGCATGCGCAGATGTTTCAGTCAAGTGGTCAGTCTGAGGCCAACCCCCCAGTGTTCAGTTCCCAAGCAAGCTTGGTACTCATTTAACGACCCACTAAAGGTATGAAAGGCTGAGTCGATCTTGCCCAGCCTGGGATTTTTGTAATCTATAAAGGTGGGGAAAAAAATAAGATGCAAAAACATAAAAATTACTATAGTATCCTCCAAGAGTATATTACCCCCCCCCCTTGTTTTTTAAAAGCCAAAAGCTCCCAAAAAAGGAAAGTAATATCCATAGGCAGCTCAGGCTCCTATAAATCTTGTACTTAGTTTAAACATAGAAAACAAAATCAAATACAGATTAGGTGCTCTCCCACAATAAGTTCTAGGATTTTATTCAGAAATTTTAGAAAGATAGATAACGGCAACAAGAAAATATTCTCTCATTGTCCATTTGTACTTTTATGGCAACAAAAAAAGATTTAACTGATAGAATTATTACTTTCTAATTTTAGAGTAAATATAAATATTTTGATATGCAAGCTATAGGATGTGAATATGTGATAATAGCAGATTTAAGTAAAGTGATAGATCAGGTCACTAAATTCTCATCTATCTGTTGAAAATTTGAATAATGTAAAATGATGCAAGAAATAATAAACATTATTCACTGACATACATATTAATTTGATTGAATTACTGAAGTTAATTAAGTGTTGCATGTATTTTAAAACAAATGTTTGCAGCTCATTTTTAACTGCACATACATAATTTTTGGTTCATGCAATTGTTTTTTTTCAGTAAAATGCTAATTACTTTTTTTAGCCTAATATATATCTTTTAAAATAATTTAAGATATAATAAATAAAAAGGGTGTTTATATGTTTTTGTTTTTTTCTTACAGGAAAAGGATTCATGGATGTTACCAATACAAATTAATAGAAGTAAATTTTGAAAATTCAACATCTATGTAAAGGAGTCAGAGAGGAAGGGAGGGGGAAATAAATATATTTAAGCCAAATGCCCCTAATTATGCACTAAAAACTTTTGGTATGGTTTAAAAAAAATCATAAATTTCACATAATCTTTAATAATTTTTACATATGCACTATACACTGTATATATAATATAAATAAAATTGAAGTGTCTGTTTGTAATTTCAAATTAGCAGCTTTTTACTAAATGCATTTAAAGGTATATACGGTACTTATATCAAAAAATCAATTTTTAAAATTTTTGTCTGTCTGTTTGTTTTGGCTAATCTCGGAAATGGCTGGTGCAATTTTAAAAATTCTTTCACTAATGGAAAGCTACATTATCAGCGAGTAACATAAGGTACATTTTATCTCCATATTCCTACGGGAACGGAAACTATGCGGGTAAAACCGTGGGACTTTGCTTACTCCCCACCAAGTTGGCGCAAAATTATGCATTTGGTCAATAATGGAAATTTCTCACATTTATAACACAGTGTAATTTAGCATCTTTACAAAAAGCAATTTTTTAAATGGTTTTTTATTAAACGTATAACGTTTATTACGTTACGTTTGTTAAATGTCAAACTCAAACTTTGAAAAATATCGCCAAGTTGGCTAAGAAGTTCTCTATTCCGACAATCCCAGATATTTTAATGCAAATTTTCTACCACATTTTAAAGAGGGAAACGAAATAAAGTTTTAGCGAATTGCATGAGTGATATTGAAAATTTTATGGTAATATTAATTGACAGTTTCATAAAAAGTTTGGATTTTTCGAATGTTTATCACTTTGAATTTTTTAAAAATCTAATTATACAATATTCATATTTTGCACAAAATTTTTCACTTATACTGAACCTAGATATTTTACGTGGAAGAATTACTTTGAAGATATACTAGATAATACTATGGAGGAAGCCATACAATGTCACTCGCCGAATAAAATTAAGGGGCTTTACGCAATACTTATTTCATGTTCGGTCTTTCTAATCCTCAAACCTTTTGGAATAAGTACAAAAAGTACATGGCGGAAGATATTTTGCAGCAAATACAAGCAAATATGCCTTTCAATCAACACATCTACAACGAAACGCAATAAAGGTTTTCAAAATGGTTGGGAAGAAGCTACATGATTTTGGAATGATTATTCCTAGACGTGTCGACGGAAATGGCTTCGATAATGAAATTGCTTGAGAATTAAACTACGATTTTATAGCATTGCAACATCAAGTAACAGAATTTATACCTCAATTAACTCCAGAACAAAGTCACGTTTTCCAACAAGTGTTACGCAAAATAGAATCCGGCAGTGGTGCACTCTTTTTTCTAGACGCCCCTAGATGAACCGGAAAAACGTTTTTGCTTAACTTAATATTAATGACCATCAGAAAAACCCAGAAGATAGCAGTTGCTATGGCTTCTTCGGGTATAGCCGCGACTTTACTCGCTTAATCTTGCATTTGAAGATTCACTCATCTGAAATTTCAGAAAAAATAGCTCTCAAGCAGGATGTTTCCATAATGCAAGCTTTTAGTGTGGGATGAAAGTACAATGTCTCACAAGAAAGCTATAGAAGCGTTTAATCGGACTCTTCAGGATTTACGAGATAGTACAGATATTATAGGAGGAATGGTACTTTATTATATATTGGCTGGTGAATTTTCAAATACTCCCCCTGTAATCCTGTCGCAGATGAAATCAGTCTCTATTAAATCATCAAGCTTATGGGCAAAATTTGAAAAATTAAGTCTGAAAACGAATATGAGAGTACATCTTCATAATGACGTAGATTTGGAACATTATGCAGAGACACAATTGAAAATCGGTTATGGATGTTTGGACCCAAATGCTGGAGGTTATATTTTACTTCCAAAGAATTTTGTAATGTAGAAGAAAATGATGTAAATCTTATTGCTCAAATTTACCCGGGCTTGCAACAAAATTTAAATTGGGGTCAGTGGTTGCGCACAAGATCAATATTGGCGCCTAACAATGACATTGTCCATAAAATCAACATTGAAAATTTAAACGACGTGTGGGGGAGGGGGGAAATGAAGAAATGTTTATCAATGAATACAATCATGGATAAAAAACAAAGTACTTCCTATCCCACAGAAATCTAAAACTCACTTGAACTTTCGGGTGTACCCTCACATAAACTTCAATTAAAATTAAATGTACCAGTTATGCAAAATCTCAATGCTCCTCGACTATGTAAAGGAACGAGGCTTTGAATCACAAAACTGATGCAGAATATACTTGGTGCCAATATTTTAACATATGTCATGAAAAGGGATAGTGTTATCATACCTCGAATTCTAAGTATCTCCACTGACCTACCGTTTCAACTCAAACGATTTCAATATCCCAGTTTTAATGTTGCTATTAACAAAGCTAACAATTCAGGTAGCAGGGGTGCATTTGGAAAAGCAATGTTTTTACCATGACCAACTATATGTAGCTTGATCGGTGTGTCCAATGCCCAAATCTTCACATATTTGCAACTGACGGAAGGACATATAATATGGTATACAGTAGCATCTTAGAATAATATTCTGTTTTGAGCACTTTTAAAGAGGAATTATATATTAAAAGTAGATACTTTCGATTTCTAAAGATATTAATAGTTTAAGTTATTGAATTTTTGTTGTTAATTATTCTTATAAATTACGTTTTCAGTTTTTTAAACTAAGCTCAATTTTAGAATTTTATTGGTTCCAGTCAAGCAATAAAAAAATTACCATATTATATTACTTACTTTTTAATGATAATGATTACGACTTTGACAGTTATTTAAAGACATCAATGCGAGCGGAGCCGCGGGTAAAAGCTAGTATATATATACACATCCCGAAAAAATTATCAAAGCAATGTAAAGAAATACAATAAATATTTATGAACTCACCATTACCACCTATTACTTGAACTTCTGGATAAGTTTTTTTCATATATTTAACAAGTTCTATTTGAAAAACCGAGTTTCCTTGAGAGGAATCCTACAATAAAATTAAATTTTCAAGCTATAGTAATTCAAACAAAAAAAATTGTCTATATGAATATAAAACAAAGAACATAATGTAAACAAAAATTTTGATTTTAAAAGCAATAAGATTTATTAATTTAAATACAAAAGAATAATAGTTCTGTATATTACAATATTTCATATTAATTTTTTTTTGTAAGTTCATTTTTAAACTTTAAGAAATTGTATTTAAATTATCTTTGGGTAAAGTATCTTTACAAGCATCATACATTTTATGTAACAACAAACAAAAATATTATAGCTCTAAAAATGAAAACAGGTTTAAAAAATACTATGGAAATTAGTGAATTAGCAGTATATTTTGAAAAATTAAAGAAATTCATTACAGGATGTTGAAAATATTTCACAACATTACCTTTCTTGACACAGGACTAATTTTTCTATAAAAATTATAAAACAATTTTCATAATGAATTTAAGAACATTTTTTATTAAGGTAATACAGTTTTAATTACTTTTTTAGTTCAATTTTAAAAACAGACACTCAAGTTAGCAAGCTAGGTATAGAATTATATTTCTCTTTAAAGATAAAACTAAATACTTCATTTCTTCAAATGAAGGTTTCAAAGTTAATCACAATTCAAAAATGATTTCTCTTCCATATTTAAAAATTATATAATACTTAAATGGTGTAAAATCATTACAAGTACATTCCTTTTCAATTTATTAGAAAGCAGGAATGTATCTGAAAGTAAATGCTACCTTTTTATGTGAAAAAAAAACTGGTTGAAAGAGAAGCAGGTTGGGATCAATAAATCAATCATTTGATGATTTGGACATGAGAGTAAAGTTCTGGAACAGAGAAGGCAAAATTAGGTAAAAAAAGCAAAATTAAAAAGAAAAGCTATCGCACAAAAACCATAACAGCATAAATTTAGAAAATTCAAACATAAGTTGATTGCTAATCTTAAAAAATTAACATGCTGTTATATATGATCCTATTTTTAAGGATGGGGAGTAAAATGTAAAAACATTGCAAATAACTCATAATTAAATGTAAAATCAGCCTAAGAGGATAAAAAAATAAAGGAACCTTTACAATCATTCCTTTCATAAAAGGCTAGTGTTTAAAAAAAAAAAAAGCATGCACAATTTCAATCTAAGAGGAAAAGAAAAATTCACTGTAGAGGAAGCAAGCAAGCTAGTTTTACTTAATCAGAAAATGCAATTCAACAGTTAAGAATAATAAATGAAATAAAATTTCAAACATACCAGAACTATTACATCAACTCCAGCCTGAATAAGAAGTTTAAGTCTTTCTTTATCAGTTTCACGAGTTCCAATAGCTGCACCAACTAACAATTGCTTATTTTCATCTTTTGAAGCATGTGGAAAATTTCTGCTTTTTTTCAAATCTGTTCTTGCAATAAGAGAGATCAATTCTCCCTTGTCATTTACAATAGGTAATTTACCTACAAGAAGGAAAATTGTAAAAGAATGAATTCATGTGAAGGAGCAGAAATAAAAAGATCTATTTATTATTTTAAAATAATAAATACCTTTTTTGCTCTTTTGGAGAATAGTATTAGCCTCTTTTAATGTGACAGAAGATTTTGCACATACTAAATCTTCTTTCTTAGTCATAACCTAGAGAAAAATGTATTTATTGAAGATAAAAATGCAGTAAAAAAATACGTATAATATCTAAATAATATTGATTAATTTAAACTACTAATCACATTCGAATATAATTACAACAATATAAGAAATTCAGAAAAATTTATATTCTATATACCAATAAAAAATGCAAGTTAAATTGAAAGCAATAACTAATTTAACTTCGAATAAGACAACTATGAAACCTAAACAAACAATTTTTTTAAAAAAAGTAAATTAGTACAAACAAATATACATTTCACAATATTTACATAAGAAATAAAATAAAAATCTATAAATTGATACAAGATAGTTTAAGATATTCAAAAAGTATCAAGAAAAAGAAACAGCTTTTAAATTTAATACATTAAAAATTTTTTTGTTTAAAATTTAAAAAAGCAAGAAAAGAATTACTAAATCTTCTCCATTTTTTGAAATTATTTGTCAAACTATTTTGGTCAAAGACTCTTATGTGTGCTTTACAGAAAAATTATACTACACAAATTGTTGCATTTAGTTTATAACAGATTCACAAAGAAATATTAAAATGGTAATTCATTATTGTTATAATTTTAATTTCACAGAAATAATTTAAAAATGCTCCAACCTAAAATAAAGTATATTCAAATAAGTTTGGATGCATTTCCTCATATAAATCAAATTTTTAAAACCATAAGGCATAATTTCTTTTTTGTTTTAGAAGGTAATAGTCAGACCCATTACTAAAAATTTAAAACAAATATTAGAAAATATTTACTTCTGATAATGGAGTTTCATGCATCTCTTCTCCTAAAAAGTCTATATCCCTAGATGTAACAATACCAACTAAAACACCACCAACTTCACCATTTTCAGTGATAGGAACTCCAGCAAATCCTTTGGTCTTTTTAACTTCAATTACATCTCGAAGTTTATGTTTCGGACTTAGAACAACTGGATCACGTATAAAGCCATGTTTGTATTTCTGGAAAAAAAAAAGACTGATTATGTAAACATGTCTTTAGTTCACAATACAAGTTAGTGATTTTTATTAACACAGCATAGCAGGTTCTCATGCACATTTTACTTACTAATCTCTGCGGCTACTTTATTACAGTATCTGATATGAGACATGCAAATTACTACTTAAATACAACTGTTGTGAATACATTAAGATAGGATAGATGGGGATTTATTGAGAATGCTACAAAGTATCAGTGAAAATTAATAAAACAACAAGAGAAGATTCTGAAGTCTTACACAGAAAGATTAACTTAGGAAAATATTCCGAGTAAATCTATTTCAAGATAGTAGTGAATTCTTCAAGCTTAGCTGTATGGAAGCTTGAAGAAGATAAATATATAGATAAGTAATATTATAATTTAAATATTTTGTTAAGATTTGTGGTTAGAGTAAAAACCCCATGCGTATTAGTACTTTTTATATTTTGACCAAGTATAAAATATATATTGTATAATGTCTGTTTCATTTAGATCTAACATTGTCTGTGAACCTTAATTTATTATAATAGCACTACATCAACATGAAAGTTGCTGATTTGATTTTTATTTACATCGTTCTCTGGAGTAACATTAGGGCCACTGATGACAGATCTCGAAATTTTGAACAACGATTAAGTGAATAAAAGCTGCTGAAAACTAATTGTTGTAGTCTTAGAAAACTAATCACTGCAATTAAGTTATATGAATAGAAATTAAACCATTATTTCTTTTTTCTAACTTCCACAAACCAAAAGTTTACGGTATCATGGATCTGATCTAGCTGCCACTAGCAACAACCAAAAGAATCTAGGGTCTCAATTAACAACAAAGAGTTCTACTACAATGTTAAAATTTAATAGAATATCCATCATGCATTTTCAAAAGCAATCATTAGTTAAACATTTACAATATCTTTAATAGCATAATAAATTATTAAAACATGCCATGCAAATTTCTTCTTGTAATGCTCAACTATCAAACATTTCACACAAAAGTGCTTATTTTTTTTAAAGTTATGATTTCACAATTGATTGTAAGATGCCTTGTTCACATTATGTTTGAAAACATTTATAAAATACTTTTGCTTCGTTTTTTTTTTAATCAAACAATTCAAAATATTATAACTAGTTTAACATATTTCAACTGAAATTTGACAACAGTCAGCAACATATCCAAAGGATACATGAAACTGACTGCTTTCAAATTTTATATTTCAATAAAATAGATACTCTACTGATATATATATATATTACTGATTTATTTGGAACCATAAGTTTTTTAATAAAAATTTTATAGAACTGCAATTCCTTTATTAAAAATAAGTTATCTTTAAAGACTCAATTTTATTAGAAGTTTTTTATGCCTTCAGATCACGCAGATTTTGTCTAACCATATATAAACAACTTAATTTATGGAAAGAGTTTTAACTGCAAATAATAATACAAAAGTATTGCAATATTATATTTAAAATTCCAATCTAAGCAATATTTTCGTTTCAAGCACACTTTTGCCAAAATTATTCTCATATGATATACTAAATTAATATTATCAGATAAACAGCACTTGTATCATTTGATTTGTGTTTACCAGGATTAAAATGTATAAAATAGAAAATTAACAACAGAGATCAAAATGAAAAGTAATCTTCAAACAAATATTGAATTTAGTAATAAAAAAATAGAAGTAATGAAATGCATAGTGTATTAATATATATAAATATGCTGCACTCTGACAGCTCTGGTTGATGGGAAGTAATGTTAACGATGTATTGTTGGATAAAGGTTCTATATATATTGATATAAAATTAATATTTACATGAAGTGTATATATGGTTTTCATTTGTAATTTACTTAATATTAACATCAGTAATTTAGTTTAAATACATTAATATTCTAATGTGTGTCATGAATATTATCTTTAATAATTAACTCCCTGATTACTCCTTTTCTGATATTTTTTCTTTACAGCCCAGTAATATAGGCTAATTACAGGTGAAGATTGGCTACAGTGACAGATTTAGGCTCAGGCCTGGGCCTAGGATGGCAAATTTTTAAGGGCTCCAAGATTTTCAAAGCAGCAAAAATTTGAAATTGATTTTGTTTATCAACTGCAAGACTGAATTTTATAATGCTTCTTTTCTTGCTTTGACAACTTCAAGATGTCAATATTAAAAGGGTAGAATTGTTTTTTAAAATAATTAATTGAGTAAGTAGTAAAATTTAAGATATCGAACAAATAGGTACTAAAATTTTTTTTTAAGCACTTATTTATTGATGTTAGTATTGAATGTAATTCTTACATTCACACAATTTCTGCGATATCTATCCAAATATAGATATTGCTTTATATATTTATCTAAGTATTTCTGGAACAAATTGTTCAGGAGAAAGATTGTTTTCCGCCCTGAAACGAGTGAAAAATTATTTACATGCAAGTATGAAGCAAGATAGGCTCAATGCACTTGCATTATTAAGCATTGAGGCACAATTAGTTCAGGAAGTTAAGTACGAGGATGTACCATTACTACTTTTGCATGGATGAAAGCAAGAAATATATATCATATGGTTAATTATATATGCCTTATTTCTTAATTAAAATCAATTTATTCTAAATTGTATGTTAAGTTGCAATACCAAATATATATATTTAATTCATGCCTAAATTTAAATCAAATCCATTATAACTATTTGTATTATTACTATTATATATAAAGGTGTCAAATTAACTTGGGGGGCCTAGGGTGTCATCGAATTAAAATCCATCATTGGTTGGCTGGCCTGAAAACAATGTTTAATCCTACAATCTTAATTCCTAAGGCTAAGGGTTTGCTATTGTACTACAGTGGCTAACTTATTTTTGACCTACAGTATCTGGCAATAGTTTTATTTTTCCTTGTTTATTTAGATTTATAACAATTTAGTATATATAACCATTGATTATGTATATATACACACACATACACATTAATGAACTGTAATAATTATAAACAAAACTACTCTTGTGTAGGCTAAATGACTTGCAGAATATTCTGGATTTTCTGAAGCATTGAATAATTGATATAAAAGAATATTTGGTAAAAATAAACTGCTAGACTTCAGTTAAATAATGCTTTTGAATAGTAAAGACTCTGTAAATAAAAATGCAGAATAATTAAGGGATTTAGAGGCACAATTTGGCAATATTTTAACTGTGAACTAATATTCCTTGAAAATTATTTGAAATGATCCATCAATTTATTTTTAATAAAAAGTTATTATTTTCCTTCTCTTTTTTTTACCTTAACTTTCATAACTTCACTGGCTTGAAATTCTGGAGTACAGTTATGATGAATAATGCCAATACCTCCTTGAAGCTAAAAACAAAAAAAAATTTAAATTATGAATCAATATCACAAGAATTAAAAAATATCTAAATGATAAATTAACATGTTACCTTAGTTAAAGAATAAAATATTTATTTTAGAAGTAAAAAATAAGCAAATACTTACTGCCATTGCAATTGCCATTTCAGATTCTGTTACAGTATCCATAGGAGATGAAACTAAAGGAGCTTGTATACTAATCTTCTTTGTTAGTTTTGATGCTAGTTCCTTTGTAAAGAATTTCAAATTATTAATATTGTTTGAGGAATATACTTCAAGATCATTATAGCATTTAAATTTTTAGAGAGGTATATTAAATTATATGATATGTAGCAAAAAAAAAAAAAGGTAATACAAGATTGAATTGTTCCAAACTTGAAATCATACAAAATATGATTGGCAATTAAAATTTTTTTCTAGTAAAGTTAATACATCAATACTTGGTAGGATTCTACTTAAGTATACACCTTTATTTATTGCAAACTTTGTGAATTATTATTATCATATATTAGAAAGAATTTTTCTGAATTAAACAAACTGTAGGTGAAGTTTGGCATTATTTTTTCCCCTCAATTCCTGAAGGCGTGATCTTAACTAGGATTTTACCTAACATTTTAAGTTATCATAATCTTCAACTTATAATGATTACAAATTCCTAAAAATAAGATTTTTCCAAAATTTGTTAAATTTCTCACATAATTTTTAGTAGAAGAAATAGTAATTAAGACAATTTTTTTTTTCATATCTGTATGATTTATCTTCCATCAAGAAGTTATTTAAAATACCAGCATTATTACCAAGAATTTTCTTACACAAATTGAATGTTAAAAAATTATACCCGAAATAGATGCTGCTGAGAATTTAATATTCTCTCCCAAAAGATCCTTTATATACAATAACACTTTATAATTTGGAGTGTAACTCAGGAAAGTTCATAGATTTAAATGGATATAAGAAAATTCTCAGTTATAAGTTATTATAAGCAACAAGATTTGAATGGGACTGCTAATCATACTTACTACTTCATCACCAGAAAAATCAATATATCCAGGCAAGACGAGAAAATCACTACAAAAAAAGAAATACACACAAACATGTTTACTACAAAGATATACAACTATTTAAGTATAGGAAGAAGAAAAACTAATATATAGAAAATAATAAATACAAAAAGTATGCAAGCCACAGACATGCCAATTTTTTTCTGGTAACAAATAAAATTAAACAGTTATTTTTAAGAAAATGTAAATGTTTCTCATAATTAAATAAATCCTTACCAAAAATAGATAACATTTCAATTCAACGATCATTGAAATATAATCAAAAGAATATCACACACATTAGAGTTCATACATTTGACAAGTTTGAATAGTTTGTAACAACAATAAAAATTTTATTTATATTTTATTTACCCTTAGTATCATGCTATCTTAATTCATTAAAATGCAAAGATTTTTACTAATTAAGTTATAATGTTGAGAAACTTTCACAATCTGTTGATTTGTTTATGGTTAATGAACAAAATAAATGAATAAGTACTCAATACCAAATGATACAGATAATGCCTTGATCTTATATAAAATCATTTTAAAAGTAAATAAAATAAGTTACCAGAAAAACATACTTTTAGATTTACTTCAAAGAACAAAATTATAAGATACTTAAAGAAGTATATGAAGCATGTAAATAATTAAAAAGCAAGTATGAAATAAGGTAAAAAAGTTTGGCCAAATAAAAGTACAGTAACTATAAGAAAAAATGTTAAAGTTTATTAAATTAACAAAAAAAAAAAAAGCGAATATAAATGGAAAATTTTCTTAAATTAATTTGAAACGTCTCTTGTTTTAAAAGTTTAACTTTACAGGTAATAATAAATTTTATTTTAAAAGGCAAAATTATGTTTACTTATATGTCAACCCATCTCCACTGCCGAAAAGTTCCTGAGCTGACAGCCCATCAATAGCTTCACAAGCAGTTTTCTCAGACATTTTGCAAATAAAAAGTTTTAACAAGTGAGAGATGTGTAAGAAAGAGAGAAATGAAAATCTTTGGATGTACTTGAAGTCACACGTGAACTATATAGCCTTATCGTCCACCGCATACAGATAACAAAATTCGCGTATACTGACATCTTATCCAATCACGACGCGCGATAACAACGAAAGTTAAAAACCACTTGTATTAATGAAGCGGCTGCTCTAGTATTGTTGCCACACACACATTTTTGCAACAATTATATTGTTATCGGCACGGCTGATAACGTTTGCTCAAACTCTTAAGGTAGGATTTCGCATTTCTTCTGTACTTATTTGGTATAAATTAATGTTTGGAAAATTGCCAGCAACTTACTGTCTATACTCATGCGCAAATTAGAGTCAAAATAGCCTAATCAAAACAATTAGACAATTCATGCAGCTTTCAAATAATGATATAACTTTCATTAACTTGTTGAGAGCAAGATAATTTACTTTACCTTCAGAAAAAAATATTGATATTACAAAGAAAATTTTGTTTTTGTTTTCATGGGACAGTCAAAAAATTAAAACATGAAGTAGTTGATGTTAATGGATTAAAAATACACTATTATAAAACGTAATACTCTTTTAACGTTTTATAAACTTCAAGCAAAAGGAATAATAACTGAAATTCATTTTCAATTCTTTATTTATTATATAAGGAAGTTTCAAATTCACATAGATGTGTAATGGATGTTGAATAATGAAAAAAATAAGAAATTACATTGAATTATTTTTTTTCTAAAATATTAAGTTAAAAGCACGTAAAAAGAAGGGGAGGGGAACCCTCCTATGATTTTTCAAAAAAGGATATCGAGTTATAAAATATTCTACTTCTAAAACGATCAAAATCAAAATTTATTATTTTACCTTTGTCTTAACCTTTAATAAAACGGCTTTAGTTGAAACGTTGAAAAATAATTTTAAAAATAAAATTCATCTTGAAAAATAAATAGGGATTATTTTTACTCTCACTATGTCTTAATGGTGGACATTTCATCACTAAATCTCAAACTTAGATTTCGTTTCTAAAAATCCTTTATAATACTAAATTACGTTTCCGAAATATGTTGACTTTGTTTACTTGATGTACAGTTTGTTAATTATATTGTAAAAGGAAGCCAAATTAATTTCAAACTATTTTTGACTACCATCAGAAGTTAGTGAAAACTACGAATTATTCAACTATTTTATTCCTTTATTCATTACTCTTACCATCTGTTTCAAACTACTACTACAAAAAAAAAACTTTTAGTAATTAAAAATATATTTAAAATAGTGCAAGCTTCCATTCACCCTACTACGGTTGGTAAGCATTCACTTTAAATTTAAAAAAAAAAAAAAAAAAACACCAAATAAATAGACCTACAAAAACTTGAAATTAAAAAAAAAAAAACTTTTAAGTTTCCTTTTTCTATAAATATCTCACAGGAAATTTATATTCTGATTACATTTTTGATATATTTCTATAAATGTATGCACGTCTGGAATAGTTCCTAGTTTGAATAATTCATGGGTTTTTTTATTGCAGGAAACACTACTTATAATGTATAAAACTGTGTGTTATGGTTCTTACTACACACACACATACAGGTTTCTTTATCGAAGTTACCTTGAATAAATTGGGGTGTGTAGTTCTTTTTCTGAAGTCCCATTTCCTTTTGTTATCAATGAAATTTAGAAATTAATTTCAGCAACATTTAATTTAGTTTTTGTTTCTGTAAAAATTTAGATATATTATGCAATATTTAGTAATTTAAAATATTTAATACCCATTTCTTTGAATATTAGATCCAAGTTACTCTACGTAAAATTGAATTACATTGAATAAGATTAAAAAAAATTAAGTCAATTCCTACTTAGGTCAATAAAGAAAAATTTTATATTAGTTACTTTTAATTAAATAGTTACAATTAATATGAATATACATATATACATATATATATATATATATATATATATATATATATATATACATATGACAGAATCACAATATTAAGTGACAAAATAAATCGTGATTTTTCATTCTATATACAGTGTTGGATTATTTTGTTTGTTTGTTACTATTTATATTCATTAAAGAAAAATGTAATTTTTATAATAAAAAAGTATAGTTGAAAAGAAATCACATTCGCAGAGATTAGGCCATCCCCAAGTGGGATTCGAACCCACGACCTTTGGATTAGAAGTTCAACACACCATCCATTGCGCTACAAGCACACAACGAATGATTTTATTTTCTATATATTCTGTTGAACTATTATTTTCTTGTTACTATGTATTCATTTTTCAATTTAATTAATGAATAAATATTTGAAAAACTGTATTACCATCAAGTGTCATCCACTACAAGATTTAAATATGTATTTGAACTTGAATGGATGAATAGAAAATATTTTGTTAACGATTGAAAATTTGAACAAGATATATAAATAAATAAATATATATAAATAGGGAGAGAGTGAACTAAAAGTAGGAACTGAAAAAGAAGGGGGGGGGAAGCTTCCCAATATATTTTTTAAAGCAAGATGTGTAAAATAATATTGCATTTGAAGGTATTGTATAACTTCACGCAATTTCAATTTTAAAAAAAGTATATTTATTATCAATACATTTCTGCTGTCATTTAATAAAAAACTTTTCTTTTTTAATGTATGTTTTAACATAGATTTCATAACCTTAAATTAAAAAAAAAAGAAAAAATACAATTAATTTTCGTTGACAATTAAACTGTGAATTTGTAATGTTTTTATAATTTAGTTGAAAAATTATCTGTAATGCACATGTTTTGACCTTCAAAATAGCTGCAGCAAAAGCTTCTGTTTATCTGAAAGTTATCTATTTTTTTATTCATGCTGATAGAACATCGTCTTGGTCAATCAAAATTTATCATTCTGGATAAGATAACAATTTAAAAAATGCCGATTTTTGATGAGAAGATTTTTTTAAAAGAATTATCTGAAAGCGTTTATTTTTATGATTTCTTTTAAGAAATAAATTTAGTTTATAGCACTAATTGCCTTTTTAATAGAGGAAAATATTTTTTGAGAAAGGAAGATATAGTGATTCGTAAACTTTCTTATTGAAGCAATGATTAATAAAATGATCGTATCATTAGTATTTCTTAAAAAAAGTCTTTTCTAATAAGTGTTTATTTAACTTCCAAACCAAATAAAAAAAAACTTTTCAATAATTAATGAATACCCAATTATAAAAATCCTCGATAAGTTTAGTTATTAGAGAAACACTTTAACTTTGTTTTTTTTATATCAATACTTTACAAAAACGAAATAACTAAGATAAAAAAGAGAAAAGCATTCGACCCAAATAAAACAAAATTTTTGATTATAAAAATGTTTTCTTTGCTATGATATATATAAACAATCGAACCCCAATTTAACGAATTTCGTGATTTAACGAATTTTTTGTTTGTCCCAATTGAAATGAAGGCAAAAAAAAAAAAAAAAAAAACCCTCCGTTTAACGAATAGTAAACCATAAGTTAACGAATCATTTTGACAGTCGAAATTTTTTTTTTATTAATTTTGATTAGAAAAAGTTTAATTTCTTTTCAACTGACATTCATTCATGAATTTTGATGACGGACTATCTGTACAACTGAAATTGAGGAAATAGTTTATTTGTCAGAGACAATGAACAGCGATTCTGATGCAGAAACCAATTCTGAAACTCCTATGAAAACTGGTAAATTTTTTGATGTTTTGCATTGGTTTGGGAATTGTGAAAACATACCTCACGCAACAGGATGTAAAAATACCGCAGTTTTTTCTTCTCTGCTTAAAGTTGAAGAACTCAAAGAGATTGTCAAATGTATGTTAGTCATTAATTTAAATTTCGAATTAATTGGTGCGTAATGATTCACCAATTGTATATATATAACTGCTGAATAAAGAGTGGTGTAAAGAGTATGAATATTTTTTGGGTAGTTTCTTATTTTAGAATTTCCCAAAGGGAAGTGTAAAAGATTTGTTTTTTTTTTTGTTTGGACCACAATATTATGAATAACCCCGAAAAAACGAATAAAATGTTTGGTCCCGATGAATATATATAAATATATATATATATTGCTTTCAACAGAAAGACTTGAAGCGATAACGATTCACGGGGAATAAATGTTTTGTTGAAATTTATGTCGTATAAAAATTGAAATTTAGAAAATACAAAATAGGAAATGAAATTTTTCAATATCTGTAGGATTATTCAATATATAGCGCTTGGGTGAAAAGGTAATTCTTTATAAAAATGTATCATCAAATTCTTTTTTTGAAAATGAGCTCCTTTTTTATTAATAAAATCGTATATAGAAATGGAAGAAACTCTATTCAACAGTCACTTCTCTATTTTTAATTCTTTTAGCTTTCGATCCAAAAAATAATTGATACATTTTGCTTCACAGCATAGAAAAAGATATTTTAAATGGGATCTATAAATTAAATTATTTTTATTAATACATTTAAAGAATCTGTACATTAATTATATTGCAAAATACTTTTGACAGTAAATAAATTTTGAAAAATAAATAATTTTTTTCTTATTAGTTGATTTACCCTAATTTAAGGCGTGTAGTTATTTGAGGATATTGTCTACATTCTCTTTAAGCATCTTTTTCACGGTACGCCCGAAAAATTTTATGACATGTACAAATTAAAAAAGTAATCTAAAATTTAAAAAAATACATGTTAAAAGAATAAAGATACCTGTTTTCGATTGAATATGGAATGGAAAAAGCTTATGGGGAAAAGATTGCTTATAGGTTTGTTGTGACCAGTTTTATAGCAATTTTGAAGTTTCATAATTGTGAAAAAAAAGTCGGAAATATTTCTTTCTTAATAATAAAAAATACTTACACCTTATGAAATGACATTCTATCAAAAGAAAAAAAATTCTACCTTTTCTTCCCCATGGAAACAGTGAAATTTTGATCAAACGTTATATATACCTTTAAATCATTAAATGTAGATAGTTCTTTTACACACGTTTGTATACTGAAGAATAAATCTTTTTTTTAAATCAACATTTTGATTTGTATTTTCGAAAAAAAAAAACACTGAATATATTTACAATAAAAATAAACAATCAAATGCAAATTATTTTAGCTTAATTTGAAATAACCTCGCCCAGATCAGCATGACGGTGGATATAAAGCTACTATGACGATATGACCGAGTATATCTCCTTCTCTACACCTCCACATCTCTCTCGGGAGGACTTTGTAACTCAGTTCTACTTAATGGTCCTTGACTATTTAACAAAACTTAGGTGCTTAAATTTGTGATTCAAATGGAACACTACCTTGGTAATGTTCCGACTTTAGCTTTGGGCTTTGGCGGCTCTATTGGACATAAATGATCTTAAAGACAGTCTTCGCTTAGTATTAAAGAATAGGAACATAATTTTTAATATTTTTCAGATATAAAAGAACTGAAATATTATTATTATACTTTGACTTCGCTACCTTACAGAGAGCATCACATTTTATCATGTACTACTTTGTAACGGGTCTATTCGCTTACCTCCTACTAATCCTCTTGGGGAAACACTTTCTTTAAATATTATTCTATTGAAAACTTTCTCCGAAGAAGATGTGGTATATGCAAATCAAGGCTTATATTTAAACATTAACTTTCAGCTTCAAAAGAGAGGAGAGAGAGGTTAGAAGCTTAATGATAGCAGTGAGTGATTAACGTAAAATAATAGAAAGTTAAGCGAGAGTTTTCCGTAGATTATTTGCTTAATATTTAAGATTGACGATTTTTCAATTAGATATTTAAATTGGATTAGCGTTTGGCTTGAAGTAGATCAACTTAAACGTATCTTAGACTATTTGGAATGTGAGCTAAGACATTCCTAAAGTAAGTGATTAAATTTATAATTAAATGTTACTTGCATCGTCTTCCTCGCTTTTGTTCCCTATTTGTTTAAAAGGTGCATTTCCTGATTGGGTTGCTCAAGTTTGTTTGGTTGTTGAGACTTGTAAAAATTGTGTTTGTTTTGACTGCGGTTAATTTCTTTCTGACTTTCGTACACTGATAGAAGGGACGGCCCATCCATCACAACCTCTTTTTTATTTGAATAGATCCATTTTTTTCTGATATAAAATATGTTTTGCATTCTTTTTTCCTGTACCGTAATGCTGAATAAGCTATCCCTTTGCTTGTTAAAATGAAAAAAATAAGTATTTGTGAAATTTATATGATATATTAAAACGTTGTACAGGGTGAATACAAATGATGGACCCTATTTTTAAAAAAATCCTATTTTTGAAAATACTACACATAAGTGATACATGAATGTAAATATAAATTTTCCGAGTTTTTTTTCTGTTGCAAATTTTCGATGTGAAGCCTTTGTTACACGGCATACGTCGAATATGTTTAACCCAGTTCGTTCCATACATTTTGTAGCATCACTCTATCAATAGTTTGCACTGTTGCAGAAATGCTTACTCTTGTCGTCCTTTGTTGTTTGTTGTGTCAATTGCAAATGATACGGCTTGAAACTTAACTTCGATGCCTTTTTATGGCGCATTTCAAGTTCACAGATGGCAACTCTTATCCTTCAATATCTATGGTTTTTTTTAAAATTTACCCGCGCGAAGAACGGGTATACCAGCTAGTGTAATATAAGAACGGAATGAGTTACGGAATATAAATGTTTAATATTTTCGCCTTCTCATATGGGTATAATTTTATTTAATTTATAATATATTTAATCATAACTAATAATAATTAAAAATAAACCATAATTAACACCATGAATTACCAATAGAAAACATTTACATTTGATATAATGCTCTTAAATACGTATCACTAGTGCGAAATTTATTGATAATTAAATTATCAATACTAAATTAAAAACAAGTTTCTTAATTAATAGTGAATCCCGTGGGCTTATCATTTTCAAAATTTAATACTTATCTTGATAAATTTCACGATTTATAATTAAAGTTCTATTATATAGCTTTGGCGTTAATATATATATTATTGCATTCAATACATCGTTATTATATGGGGGGGGGGAGACGCGATGAAAATTATTACCGAAAATTGGGTCACAAACTTTGAAATTTTGAGAAGCACTGCTTAACCTGTTCAGGATCATGATCACTTATATGTGACCACGCGTTTCTTCCTCCAGGGTCCAAGGTATCATATAGTATATGATTGCGCTTTCCCTGCTCAAAGGTCACACCGGCGTGATTTGAGTTTGGAACGTTTTTAAACAATTTTTCAAGGCACTAGATAGCGGTTAAAGTCTCATTTTTTCTCAAATAATGTTTCACAAAACTTTGAGCTTCAATATGTGCTATCCGCTTCGATTTGTTTGAAATTAGATCCGGGATCTTTATGAATGTAAACAACTGCACATGTTTTACTTTTTCGAGAGAATCGGGCAATTAAAGGTTCGTGATTTATTGCGCTCTTGTATTTTGTTTATATTTTGACTAAATTTAAAAAAGATGGAAAGCTTATTAGTTAATTGGGCATCAGGATATTCATAAAGAGTACTTTTTTTATTAAAATGAAAGCATTTTTTCTTTTAAATACGTAATTGTTTATTTTTTTAAATGTAGTGAAAATTTTTGTACCGTATTCAGATATTATCAATGGTAGTAAATTGTAAATTTTTAGCGTATTTGATTGCATTAAAGATTTTATATAAATTCTTAAAGAAATTAGACTTAGCAAGTGAAATTTGCCCGATCCCATGAGTGTGTATACTCTCGGAAAGTGCGGGCCTGGGGAAACGTTTCTTTCTGCGTTCGCCGGTCCTGAAGAGGTTAATGAATGAGTGAGAGAATATTAACGTCGCACAGTGGTCAGTTTTCCCGACCTGGCGCACGGAAACACCAAAAATGAAATTGCCCGGAAATAAAAATCAACCCACAATTTAAGGTCATTTTGAGTTCCCTAGCCATGTGGTAAACATTTTTTTTCAGCACGCGAATGGAAATTTTCAACAACCATCGGTATATATGGGTTTGTTCCTTGTACAAGAAACACTTGAGAGTCTCATTTGCCAGTCGGAAGCTTCAATCGTTTCGTCTGGAAAAAAATTTGCAGATTTTAGCGGTTTTTTTTTTCTATCGAAAATACATGCCATGGATAGGTAATTTCTTGATTTGACTTTCAAATTAGGTTCAAGTTCGATTAAAAATTATAAAAACATAACATTTGCGTAGCATGAAACTCCTACTAACGTATGTTGGTTTTTTGTGTTTAATGGATTAGAACTTTTGGGATTGACACGGATTGATCACATTAACACTTAAGTCAGATAGAGTAGATATAGAATTTTAATTTAATACCAAATTTATGCTACTTCCTGCAACTCCCATACTTATATGATTTTTTTTTCAGCGTTGGCCGATGGTATTATCCGCGTGCCTTATTCAATGTGTAGAAGAAAGAGCAGGATCCCAAGCGTAAAACTAATTCTGTTTTAAATTTGTTAGGACTACAATGGACTGTGATAAATATGAGCACCAGCTGTAATTTTAATTTAGAAAAATTGTTAAAATTTCTACTCGTTTGTGGGGAGAAAATGGATGAGGTGCTGTAGAAATGAAAAGTTCTTCTCCAAGTTGAATGATGCGTGGTTGTCGGGGGAGTAAGAT
>BMAO01014126.1:0-31832 GCA_019973975.1 Trichonephila clavata | reverse complement strand
CTTTTCTGTCAAGCCACCTTTATTGTGTTTACTTCTCTAAAGAGGGGAGGGACATGCATACACTCAGGAAAAGGGGAACTGTGCTGTGGATATTAGAAGGATTCATATCTTTACAAAATGAGAGAAAAATACGGAGCAGCCGTATTATTATTTCTTCCATTAGCTAACTACCAAGGAGACTATACATTTTTAAAGAAGAAATGTGTAGTTGCCTCTATTATCAGGATTTGATTATCAGAAGTCATATTAATAATTTTGATAATAAATTGAAGGCATTGTTAAAATGTTTTAAAATCTTTTCTTAGACTCTCGCTAAGATATTGATGGAAGCGTTTCCTAAATATTTAGAGTTCAACTTTAAATTTTTTTGTATATAATCCACAATAATAATTATATATATAAATAGAGCTATAATCCTAAATATAACTAGACAGAATAGTAAGATATATTAGCCACAGTCATATAATAGCAAATTCTTGTCCTTAGGAACCAAGAATACAGGTTTAAACAATGTTTCGTGGTTAGTCAACCTTCACTTGTAATTTGCCTATACTACTAGGCTATAGGGAAAGGAGGAAATACTATAAATATGTCATTATTAGCAAACAAAATTCACTAATGCTATTATTAAATAAAATATAACAGGAAAAATAAATAAAAACTACTTACTTAATATAGAAATTAAAAATGTTTTGTATAAAATGTGCTGTTAAAGTAAGTAAGCATACCACCTCAACTCACACATACACTTGCTAGAAAAAGTTTGCGTTCACCTACTACTGCTTACATAAACAACAAAAAAAGGAATTTAAAAACTGGAATTTGAAATTTTTTAAAAATTATATTTTATTTAGTTCATTCCAAGTATTGAGAATAACTAAAGCAAACTCGGTTTGCTTTCATAGCTTTTAAAATAAAAACGGTTTGTAGCGATACTAACAAAAATCAAGTAGAAAAAATCTGCGTTCACTGTTTTAGAAGTAACTATAAAAATTATTTAAAAAGGATAATGAGCTATTTAATAGATGGTTGAGATAACCCCGTCTTTTGAGAACCTCCTGACGGCATAGGATTATAGTCTAATGGTTTCTTCAGTGCTTATCTTTTGACATTATCTATTTGACATATCTTCAGCATATCCTAGCTAAATATATTGTGTTGACGAATCCTAGGCTCCAACAAATCCCATAGGTGTTCTTTAGGATTCAGATCAAGTGACTGAGTGGGTATGTGCAATTGATTTGGGATATTATACAAGAGCGGTATCAATCTCAGTGGTATGCTTAGAATCGTTGTCATGTTGGAAACGAAACGGCGATCCTAGGCCGAGTTTGGTGGTACATTCCTTTAAATTGTTTTTAGGACATCAAGGTAATCATATTTGTTCATAATTGATTCGATATACTCCAACTTGCCAACATCATAACTCATAATGCACCCCCACACTATAACTCCACCGCCACCGTACTTTACCGTTGGTACTAAATGCTCTGTTTGAAGCGCTGTACAAGGTTTTCTGCATACCAATTTACGATCTTTTATGCCAAAGATACAAAATTTGCTCTCGGAGAATATCATAGTTCTCCGGAACTCTGGAGGCTTACGGATATCATACTTCATTTTTCACTGATTATGAGTTTAGATGGACGTCCTGAACGAGATTCGGAAGTGTAAACTTCTGAAGATTTAAAGTTATAAATAACACGCTGGATAGATGAATACTGCCATCCAATGGATCTCGTTATATCCCGACGACTTTTTCCACATTTCCACAATGATTTTAAGCTCACTGATGCTAATTTTCTTTCCTTTATTTTCCATGTCCTTGAATTGCTTCGTATCTCACAAAAACATAAAAATTATTGCGTTACAACTTTTGCTATTTTACTTGATAACTGAATTCAAAAATTCTACTACCCTTTAACGCCTGTAGATAAACAAGATATCAATCATTGGCATGAACAAGTAATTTTAGCGCATTTTTCACTTGTTGTATTTTACAACAATGCAACTAATGAACTTTTTACTAACAGAAAGTAGTACTGTACTTTAAAAAAAAGAATTAAAAAATTATTAGATCTAAATATGATTCGACTCATCTAGGGCACAAATGCGACCAAATGCCGAAACCCGAGGTCAATTGGTTGCTTATTGGCTGAGAAAAAAGTACGACAAAATATGGAACGAAGACGAAATTTGCGACGAATTTTTTAGCGCGTTTTACACTACGTGAAAAACGCGCTAAAAATTCCAGGAATCAAGAATATTCAGTTAGTGAACGCAGACTTTTTTCTGCCTACTACTTGTGTGTTTTGCTAAAAAATTCCATTATTTTAAGTAATTTCAATTCAAAATCAACGAATACTTTTGTATGCTCAATATTTAAATAGTAGTAAACAAATTCATGAAACTTTGATAGAAAAAAAATAATATTTCTATTAAATTTTAGCGTTACTGTATGATTTCTTATGGGTGAACGCAGACTTTTTCTAGCTAGTGTATATATTATGTGTGTGTGTGTATGATTACACACATATCATTATATATAATGAAAAGTTTTCTTGATAAATAAAACATGAAATCCGTATATCGAATAGTTAAACCATTGATAGTTTATCAATCTTAAGAAGCCTAGTTAAAATAAAAATATTAATTAGCTTCTGAGATATGAAAATGTGATAACATATGACCTTACTAGTAGTATTCAGACTTTATCCTTTGACTAATTTGTGTCGCAGTTGAATTTGTATCAGATTATATTGCATTAGGTGTTCGTTTACGTAGGTGTGGCTAGATGTGATTGCTTTATTTCTTCATGATAATCAATTAGGGCACTGTTTTATTAGTAAAACAACCCTACTCATTATTAAAAAATATCTTTGTTTTGAAACATTTTGTTTGTCTCGATTGCAAAAATTATATTAGTCATGAATTGCTTATTTTTGAACTCATGTGATGTGTGTTTCTGAGGGTGTTTTTAATTAAAAAAGTAAAAAATTTCAATTAAAAAAAGTACTTGGAAGTGTTTTTTTTAGCTTTGCAATTACTTGAAAATAAATTTGCAATAAGATTAAATGAATTTTTAACTAAACATTAGTTTTGAAGGATGGATATACAATCTCCTTATTGGACTGAAATAATTTATTTCTGTGAAATCGTACTTATACAAATTAAAAAATGTTGAAATGTACATCTAAGTTGAAACTGTTTTCAAAAAAAAATGTTTAATGTAACAAAACTTCCTTTTCTTTTATTTTGATGATTAAAGTATAGCAGGTTACAGGATGTCGCAGGTCATTGTCCATTGTCAATGCCGTAGAAGAATTTTGTTTTATTCTTCATTCTTTTTTGAAAGATTTTTTGTTTAACTTTTCAATTTATTGAAATTTTAAAAGGAAAAAAAAATCTATAATGTGAAATACTCCTTAAAAAAAAGTTTTTGCAAAAAATTAAAAGGAACAGTAAAGATTTTGCTTTTAAGAAATGTATAGAATTTATAAATTTAATATATATTTATATATAAAATTCACTTATATTGTTTTCTTAAGAGGACATGGTACGATTTGTACAAAAAAAAAAACTTTGATTTAATGGCTTAACCCCTTCGCCAGTGTATTATGAAAAACAGTTTTTGTGATCAAAATACCAAAAAAAATCAACAGTTTAATTTTTAAAGAAAAATGTTCAATTTATGAAGGAATTTTAAAATGCTACTCCTCCTACACAATTAATGACTTACATACATGAAATCTGATTTACAAGTACGTCGAACTATGTATAACAAAAGTTGGCATGAGTTTTCGGATATCATTATTGATATTCGTGAAATAAGTTTTTCTTTATGAATGCTTATTGAAAGTTCCTTAAAAAAATTTATGAAATCTAAATTGCATACCAACTTTTATTACGTATATGAATAGCAATAGTTAGAAAAACTACAAAAGCATTTGGCCCAATAGAAAAAAAGCCGTAGCATTTTCAATGAAAAATAACTAGTTATATTTTTCTGAGATAAATCAGTTTAAAATTTTTATTTGCCATTGGGATGTAGTTAAAAATGAACATATAAGCTATCATAATTCTGGGTTATTTAAATTTAGAGCTTTGAGATTTTCTGATATTACAGAAAATTACATAAAAAACTATGTAGGCACGATTCAATTTTTTGACCAATTTTTGTCAATTGAGTCATATTTTGTCCCCTTCATTGCATTTTTTTATGGGAAGGGAGGTTTTCTTTCTTTCATGAAGTTTTAGGCAGCATTTAATTCTTAGATATATTTTAATTTCTGAAATAGTAGCTTTATTTCTATGCATTTTTTTGAAATGTATGGCTTTTTATCACCGAATCGTTACCATAAATAAAAGAGTCCGTGACACTTAAAGTACTAATACAGTAAAGTCCCGCAAACTCATGTGGCCGCGGTAGCCAAGTGGTCTAGGCATCGGTCAGTGGCTAGAGTGTCATGAATTCGATCCCAGTACCACTGAAGACCCGCCGTGTAGCGAAGCGATGCACGTTAAATCTGTCGAGAGCTCAAACGTTCTCCCGTTGGTGTGGTAGTTAGGAGAGGTGGCTGCCAGCTCAGGTGTCGTCCGCGTCACTTGACCATGTTTCAAAATTATGCAGACCGTCCCCAAATTCCTCGTGTAGCTGAACAGTGGGACGTTAATATTCACTGACTCACCCGCAAACTCATTCTAATGTGGACCGAAGGGTGGCTGAATTTGTGAAAATGCCGGGTTATCGTGACTGGAAATAAAAAAGTACGAGTGTTTCCACAGAAAATATTTTACTGCATTTGTATGCATTGTTTGCTTGAGAATACAATAAAAGATTACGTTCTTTATGACGGCATAAAGCACACACACACATTTACTACTGAAAATGAAATTTAATGAATGCATAGTAGAGACAATAATTTACATGATCAGACACACCTCAGGAACTACTTTATGAAGGCATAAAGCTGTCTATAATGAAAATTAAGTAGCTTACTTTGCAAAAACTGGCTACTTTTTTTTTATTAATAAAATGCGGCATGTCCTGTTGTTTTCCGTGCATACTGCACTCTGCGTTTTATTGCTTCATCGCGAATACGACGAAGGAACGTTTAGTCCATTACCGACACACCTCGTTCAAAATTTTGAGTGACTAAATATTAACGTCGCACTGTCCAGCTACGCGAGGGCTTTTGGCGACGGACCACGTAATTTTGAACCATGGTCAAGTGATGCGGAGGACACCTGAGCCGGCACACTCCTCTTCTAACTACTACACCAATGGGAGGACGTTTGAGCTCTCGACAGATTTAACGTGCATCGCTCGAATGGTGCTAGGCTCGAACTTATGACATGCCAGCTACGATCCGATACCTTGACCACTTGGCTATTGCGGCCACTCAAAATGTTGAAGGGAGGTTTTGGCAGCCTTTTTCTCCACTATGTGATATTTCAGGAGTTTGTACAGTCTCCTCAACGTTAATGTCTTCATCATTTTCCCGCGTATTTTCATTAACTGCGACAGCAGCAATGATATCTGCTTCGGACATAATGTCTTGCTCGGTATCGTTCTCTCACGTGGGGTTTTTTCGACCTGCGAGGGTGTGGCCGAGTTTTCGGGACTCTATATATTGCGACTAAACAACTGAAAAAGAACAATGAGAAATTCAAAACCAGGTTAATGTGTACACTCTTGAGATCAAGTGTATTGAAATTCTTTTAGAAAGGTGTATTAAATAGAAACCTCACTCTTATTAGCTGATCTCATCTGTCGTATATATTGTATTACTTTATTTTTGGAATCGCTATGTAAATACTCAAACTTCTACCTGATGTTAGTGATAACGTGATGTACGGGAGGGTGCGGTGTAAATTTTAATTTGAAACGTTGGGTGTGGTTGATATTTTTCCACTTGAGAACAGGTGGGTTTGACCAATGTTATTTGCGCATCTTTGCCTTACAGCCTTCTTTTCATTACAGTAAAAAAAACTTTTTTTTTCTTGGCTCATCCTTCAAGAAAAGCTTCCATCTATATAACGAAAAAAAAAAATATATTTAATCTCTTTTACATTGACTGGAAGACATTTTGAAGTGATTTATAGATATAATATGGTGTTGTAATAGCTTGTAAAATGCTTCTCTATAAAATTCTTGGAAGAAACCAATTTCTGTATCAATGATTCATTGTACCACAGATTCTTTTTTTCTGTAAATCTTATTTTATCCGTTTTCTTTTATTCAATAAAATTGGATTTATATTAAAATTTTATATATGGTTATTAAATGAACGGTAATTAATAAAAGATTACCTAAATCAAAAATAATTGTTTCGAGGTAAGTTATTTATGGTTAGGATTATGCAAAATTTTTTATAAATCTCTTAAGCTGATGAGACTGTTGGGTATGTTGTAGTACATCAATTTCCTTTTTAATTTTTTTTCGATGCTTGTGTCATTCACAAATTTTTATGCATTTATTAATATTTTATTTTCATTGGCTCATTGATATTCTATTTTCGTTAATTCAATGTTGTTATAGTATTAGCATTAATACACACCATTTATCATCTTTAATTATTACGTTTCATTTTCATTTACAGCTTTATTTTTAATTTTTTCTTTCCTCGTGTGCTTGACATTAAAACAATATACCCGTAATTGTTTTTTTATTTTATTTTAAGACATGTAAAAATTAAAAGTGCAAATTGAAACTATGATAATTACATTGGATAATCTATGAAAGAAAACCCCAGAATGTTTATTTTTACGTTAAACTACTATAAAAAGATATCGAACTCATAAATATTGGTGCATTTTTCTAAGTTCCTGGAGTTTAAATGCACACATTTATTTTTGTACAATGTCATACAAATTTTTTCTTATAAGTGTAGTAAAGAGTTTATTTGCGTAAAAGTATAAAAGACTTAAATATAAAATATTCATTTTAACGTGTGAGTAGGCATAGAATCAATTCAATTAATTACAGACACAAAGATATTTAATAAATATCTTTAGTTTATTATGGAAAATTCAATTATTATGCACTGTTATAAAAAAATTTAACTTTAATTCCCCGATTCACATGATACCAAAAGGAATTTACAAGCCCTTGTTACAATCTTCCTAAACCTTAGCTTAGATAAAAGCTTAGATAATATTTCCTGACAATAATTCACTACAGCAATTATAACGTGATCAGAAATATGGTTCGACAGAAGAATTACTGTTTATTTCTATCTCCAGAAATCACTTTATATAGTACTGCACATCTGCCTTTCACGTTTTCCCTGTAAGAAAATGGCAATTAACATTATTCTATAAATTTTAAAGGAAAACTATTTTTCGTTTTTAGAGGGAAACCGTGCGAGATAGCCGTTAGAATTTAAACTAAATAGTTTTTTTTAGCATTTATTTTTTCTGTTCACTTATCGCATTTTTCCATTATTTTAATATATTTTCATTCTTCTTTTTAGGTAAGTTTTGTAATGTTGACGTTAAAAAATAAGGAGTCTTCATTTGTGTGGCATTTTGGATGGAAAACTTCATTATGACAGCAAGTGTTTTAAGACCCTTTATAATGACACAATTAATGGTTTTTGCACGTACTAATTCAGGTATTTATAATAATTGCTTGTATTACACATATGCTAACAAACTTTT
Organism: Trichonephila clavata; assembly: GCA_019973975.1. Classification (NCBI taxonomy): domain Eukaryota; kingdom Metazoa; phylum Arthropoda; class Arachnida; order Araneae; family Nephilidae; genus Trichonephila; species Trichonephila clavata. The sequence continues at coordinate 24,170 of BMAO01014126.1, read as the reverse complement.
CACTCCGGGTTTTAAGGTTGCATTTTCATATTAAACTTTAGTGTTGTGTTCTTTAAATGTTTTTTAATTTTTTTTAATTCAAAACTTTTTAATTGATCGTCGAATCCTGCTCTCACTTGTACTAATTAGTCCCTTAAAACTGTTTTTGCAGTTCCATTTGGGATTGCTATGCCATTGGTCGCATTTTTTCTATGTTTTAGTAAATTGCATCGATTTAATCCAAATTTTTAAAATTACAAATTTCTTAAAAAAGGCATTTTATTATGAAATTTATACAGTTAGCATTTAAAACAGAAGTAATTGAATACTAATATGAAAAGGCTATTTTTTTTATTGAAGACATAAAATAATTCCCGTGCACTGCAAGTATCACACGGAGCTTACGGTAAGTAAAACAAACAAACAAAAAGGATAGATGAAATCAAGAGTAAATAACAAAACAAAAGTTACGAAATAATGAAATAACAAAAACAAATAAGTTACAAAGACAAGAATATATTACGAAATTTAAAAAAATCATGAAACAAAACCAGAGATAACAAATAGAGAAATGAAAAATTTACAAAATCAAATCAATGAAGATACAAAATAAAGTGAATGAAGCTTTACTTGAAACAAGTTGAAAAAAAATTAGGAGACCAGTTGAGATTTTAAGAGCAGTTTGGTTTTCAGGCAATTTCTTTTTTTCTTAAATTTTGAACAAAAGATAAAATGCTCCTCACTTTGTTCCCACTTACATTACAGTCACAAAGTTTGGAAGGACACAGGTTAAATAAACTGAAGTACGCTTTAAAATTATCATGACCAGTAAAGAATTGAGTGATTTTACAGTTTGTAAGAAAGTGATTACAATATAGTTGTAGTGAAATGATTGGAAAAAACTTGGAAAAGGCTATAGAAATATTAAAAATAAAAACTTGCTTTATATGTATATTTTCTTATGAATAACAAAAGCATATTGAAACCACAGGAAAAAATTTCCATGTTAGGTTACCGTACCCAAACTTTATTGAAAGTATACTTAATAGAGGATTTGTATATTTTTTATTATTGAGATTTGGTATTTTATTTCTTTTTCTATTTGTACGTGTATAGATATTTTAAGTTTTATAGAGGTTTTTTGAATTGAAATAAACTAATTTAACAGAAAACTTAATGTGCATTTTAGTGATTTTGAAAACCAAATTTTGGATCTATCATATATTGTTTTTATATTTTACCTAAATAACTAAATGCAAACGAAGTGAAATTTGGATATCATTTGAAAATATATGCATACTCATTCATATTTTCTTTTTATTGTTATTTTGACGTTTTTTTTTTCAATTCTCATATCAAATTTGTATTTCTTTCTTATAAATTATTATATTGTATTGTATTCTGGATTATAGTGCATGTTCATTTATTGCTTTTTGTACACTTACTATAAATTTATTTATAATTTTTAAGAATACTAGTTTTTATATAATCAATGTTTAACCCAATATATACTCGTGTGCAGATTTAAAAAAATTTAAAAATTATTTTTATTTTTGCAAAAATTATTGAACCAAAATTACTAATCGTTCTGCTGAAGAACTTAGCAAGAATTCTGATTTGAATAAGTTAGCATACACGTGCATGTCTCCAATGCTGGGATTGTGAAGGGGATAGAAGCACACGACGTGTTATCGACGATATATATGCTCGTACTTCTCCACGACATTCGACGTAATTATCGCTCGTTGGATGAATTTGATGAGGTATCAAGTAAAATGACTAGCCTGTAACGTATGATTTAGGGAATGATTGGGAATAGATTGGAGGCAGACCAGTCACAACAGCTGGTGGCTATAGAGATCATTGTAACGTCTAGTGTCGCCTACAGTTTATGGAGACCGTTTCAGGAAATTAGATCTAAATCCTTTTCGAGAAGAATTGGACAAAGTTGACTAAGACCCACAACGATTGTTAATAACGAATGAGAATCATTGTTTGGAATTTCTGTGCACACAATTCTTAACGCGGCGACATAGAACTGCTACTATTTCCCATCTCTCATGTATGCTGCCACTGGATCCTGAGTTTCTCAGTTGACAGTTGCTCGAAGGCTTCCTGAGAGAGCGCTACATTTTAGAAAACCCATTATTTGCATAATGCTCACTAGAACACAGAAGAAAGTGCGTTTAGCATGGTGCAGATAATATTTACCTTGACCCAGGCTTTAGTGAAGCATCATGCTTTTTGGAGATGGGTCGAGATTTATCTGGGTCGCTTACCTGCATTTGGAGATAGCATGAGATATGATGCAATCTTTCCCTCGTCTGGAAAAAGAATCATCACGTGATGAAATTGTAGTTGGTTAGATAAGCATTATGTTGAACGACCGCATACCCTTGTATGTATTTGACAAATGCTTCCTGACTACTCCAGGATATAGAGTTCTTAGATTCCTATATTCGACTTTCTGCAGCTCAAGTGATCCTGGTTCTTTTTAGAGGATTACAAAGCTAACCCATAAAGTTCAGCTGATCCACAATTACCTTCCTCCTTCATCAGTGGCTCGACAGCCTTGGGTGGGCCTTGGCATTCTCAAGAAGCTTTTTCCAGGCTAGCCTCTTCCTGCTAGTGTGCTCCAATTCTTAGTTCTCGAAACTAGAAGATCTTTTGCTAGGCCATCAGTCCATCCAAGATTTGGCCTGCTCTTCCTTCGCGTGTCATTTGTTTGGGTATTGAGGAATTTTTTGGTGGAGCGGTCTTCGTCCATCCTGACAACTTGGCCTTCCCATTTAATTCGTTGTATTTTGATGCAGTTAGCGATGTCAAATTCTTTATCTGATTGATAGAGCTCGAAACTTGATTTCTTCGCCACGTTCCATTTTCCTGAATTCCTCCAAAAATAAATCTTGAAATCTTCCTTTCGTAGATACTTAGCATGTTCTCATCTGTCCACAATTACCTAGAAAGTAAAAATATTACCTGCATAGATTGGCCGGTCAGATTTCTCGATCATAATCATGTAGAGCATCTTTGGATTGCATGTACTTGAGAGAGATATTGCATCTCGCCATCTTTTTCCTTGTACCATCTTTCAGATAAAATATTTTTTCTGCAATACTGCGATTGATCTGCCATTGTAACTCCTGGATTGCCTCATGTCTAGGTTACCTTAACGTTGAATGACCTGTGTGATTGTGAGAGGGGACCGTAAATCATTTTAGACTCATTTTCCCCTTCTATATCACAACGTCAGTTTCGGACATCCCTCTACTTTGAGCTTTACTGATAAACGCGATAAATACTTACAATTGCATGGTACACAGAAGTTCATAAAATGTGTCGATAAGTTTTTCAGAAATTCGAAATAATTTGTGAATTCTCTTGATTTTGCACTCCAGTGTGATTGATGTAAGAATTAAAAGAGAAAGAGCTATGAGTCCGTCCGTCTGTTTCTTCAATTAATGGCAACTAATCATATTAAAATTATGGACCGAGCACTCATATGTACTTTTTTTAACTTATAGCCAAACACTTTTGTTTCTTGTACACATAAAGAAATTTATTGCATGGAAATAAATGTAATGCATGAAATGCTGAATTTTTATTGAATAACGTTTATGTTTTAGAAAACCTTCATTATTCTTAAAAAAATATAATAAACATTTTTCAATTTTTTATTGAATTTAAATTTTTTTAACAATGCTTATAAGTTAGTCGTACCTTTAATTATTTTTCTGATTTAAACAATTTCTAAATTAAACAACTGATTTCTGAATTTAAACTACTTTTTAAAAAATACTATGAATAAATACCTTTTGTTGCTGTTTCTGTATAGATTGCAGTTGTTCAACCAGGAAATAGCAATTAATTTCACCTTCATGGAAAAAATATATATTTATTAAAAGGAACTTTTATAAATATCACTTATAATTATTTCAATTCTACACGCATATGATTAGTAATGACATTTCCATTGGTTATTATTCCTCCCATTAAACGTGTATCCTTACCTGCAATACTCGATATCAATTATTATAATGATTTGATATTTTTCTCTGATTGCTTAAGTAGTTATTATCTAGTTAATTTTCACACATTAGAATATTTTTTGAACTTATAATTATAGCGCGATATTTTAATTACACATAGCGTTAGCCCTAAATTGTGAAGTAAGATTTTTTTTAAAAAGTTAAATAATTGATTTGCTTTGTACCTACACATAGAACTGGATGTATTCTTTTTATTATAGATTTTTCCTTTTTGAATTGAAATGAAATACATGAAAACCTTGGTTCATCGCGTTTTATCCTAATAGTGTAAAAAAGCAATATATTCGAAAAACTAAATTATTATGTTCTATCATTTGCGAAGTATAAGGAAAAGCATGTATGAGTTAAAAATTTACATACACAAAATTCATATTGAAATTTACTTAGCAGTGAAATATCATGGAATATTTGGTGTGAGTATGAAATGAAAAAAATAATCTATCATCTCGTTATTTTTTATTTTTATTTTATTATATTTATTTATAATTTTTACAAATTGTTCGAAACATTTTTTGTTTGTTGTCGTTCGGAATTACAGGGATGCTAAAAATATTTTTAAATCATATTGCTAAAAAAATTAAAAACTTATAACTCCTGTCTTTTTCTTTATCAGTTAAAATATTTCCAAAAGTTATTTTTAAAATTATTATGGAAAATTGAAATTAAATTTCGTTTTTGATACTTGAAGTTAGTTTTAATTTTAAGAGCAAATATTCACTATTGAAATTCAGTCATATAATTATACTCATTAGTTCGTAATTAAAATTCACTTATAATTGTAAATTGAGAAATATGCAAAAATTTGTCTTAAAATTATTCTACAATTTATTTTCTTGAGAGAATATGGAAGTAATTTGCTTTGTATTGTATTTAATTTATTTACGAAGATATATGTTTACATCTATGGAGAGCAAAATTGATGCAAAATGTTAAATCTATTTTAAATTAACTATGCGGATTGATGAAACAGCTTAAGTGTTTAAAAATATGTGTAATTTTTCTATTAATATATATTCAATCTTTTATATAAATATGTATATATATATATATATTATTTATGTATATTATATATATATATATATATATATGTATTATATAAATATGAAATATAGTTGTGAACAAATATTAGTTTTTGATTTAAAAAGTTTTCTTCTTGGAACTGAAACAGACGAGAAAAATTTTGAATAACTTTATTGAGATTGGAAACATTATTCATTTTGACAGATTTCGTACCATTAGGCATTTTTTATAACAGCTAGTTATAATCAAACATTGAACAAAATTTAATACATTAGGTATTCTGTTTATTTTTTGCTCATAAAATATCGGGCGTATCTTCAATATTTCACGAACATTTATCACAACCTATTTAAAAAAACATTATTTAAAAAATTACATTTACGTCTTTAACAACAATAATAATAATATTTATCCCTCCCCCCTTTTCATAATATTTCCAAATTCTCTTTAACTTTTATCTCTGGATAATCGTTTCTCAGGAATGATAGATTAAAACGAAAACAGGACGAAGTTGACGTGGAAATACAATGTGAACGTTCAGTTACGCTTAAATAGTTATAGTTATGTGAATAAAATATTAACCTAATGATATCAAATTCAGGAATAAAACTTTTTCAGTGATGATGTAATAGTGTATCAACGTACCATGATTAGTAATTAGATTTTTGTTACTTATTTTTTTAACATTTTATATCTAGTTAATGATAGAGAAAGCTGAGAGAGAGAGAGACTGATTTTGTCATGTATATTATTGTAGTTAGTGTTGGAAGAGAATTTTTTTTTCTTTTTAAGGAATGTTTATTTAACTTAGATGTTCTTCTATAAGTTATACAAAAACGTTTGTAATGATATAGTATTTTAAAATATATATGCATGAACTATATAAACGAAAAATAACGGATTTATTATTTCAAATTGCGAGTTTTAAAACGGTTTTTTGTAGAGCTATCTACAAAGAAAAATTTAGTTTGCATGTACAGTTGGTAGAATATCTATTTATTTTTTTCAAAAAATCAATGTGAAATATTTTAAATGGGATTTCAAAAGGTCCCCTTGATGGTTCGTTGTTACAATTTCTAAAAAAATATTTGTAAAATTAGTAAAAAAAGATTTTTTTTATAGGGTTTGACTTAAGAAGTAATGCACGATATATGAACTACATCTATAACAGACATACAGTAAAAATCATTTAACACGAAACTGAGGGGGCTGAAATATTTTTTCGTGTTAAAAGATATTGCCAAACTAAAAAGATATACATTCAAAGAAAATTAAGTTCATTAAAGTGCAATTTTTTCCATATACACATGCTTTTAAATAAAATCAATGAAACAAAAACATTCTCAAGAAAATTAAATTTAATACAAAATTTTCAAGTTCTGTTTTTTATTCAACAGTCCGAAGAAGCTCCATCCTCATTTTAAGCGAAACAGCAGATTGTTTTCCCCCTGAGCTCTTCGCCATTGTGCTCGTAAAAAAAAAAAAAAAAATCTTCTAAAAATGGTTGGAAAAAAAAAACTCAGTGATTTTCGCTCACAATGCGTTGAACGCGTCACCGAATTCCAAAGCCAACTAATGAGAGATGAAATGTTTTGTGTGGCGTTTGTAGGGATGGAAGGTGAAAATAGTATAGATAATATTGGCTCGTGTCACAGGCTATTGCGAGGGTATTTCAAAGCCAATTATCTTCATTTCTACGAAAAATCTGAAAAACCACTCTTTCATTTTACGTCCCTCTTAAATCTCGCCTGCGTAATTGGTGTTTTCCATAATTTGTTTATTCCCAGCAGAGCAAACTTTTCGTGTTAAGAGAAAAAATGCATGAAATACATGCCAATTTGGCGGGATCGTTGTATTATTTCGTGTTATCGGTATTTCGTCTTAAGGGGGTCCGGTACATGCATTTTTGAAAAATTATCGATTTTGACTTTTTTATATTTTTTAAAAGTTTAAATGTTTTTGTTTTTAAAATAATATATGAGATGAGGAAATACCATAATAAGATATATTTTTATTTGTTTTTTTTTTAAATGAATCTACTCCTTGACGCGAATCAAATGAGTTCTGCTAGAAGCACCTGTGTTTCCCCTTGCATCAGTTTCTGATGAGCACGAATCCATATGACGTTCAAAAAAGAAAAGTTAGATTGTATTGGGCTTATCGAAAAGTGTATCGGTACACGTCTTTTGGATCTTAAAAGCGAAACAGAGAAAAAAAAGTTAAGTGATAGAAAAAGCTTAAGAGGTCGTAACAAACTCACCGACATTTTAATATCAAAAATTCAAATATATTATGGTATGGCTATTAGAAATATTACCAATGATCTACACAGCATTATTTTCATCTTCTGTCTTCAAACGAGAGCCTTCAACATGGACCGTGTCTTGCGGTTATAAATACCTGGTGCAAGTTTCAAAAGACAGAAGCTGAATGTAACGAAAGGCACTATGATCATTAACACATACACCATAATGAATTAAATGAAGCCCACTTTTTAGAGATCTAGGTGATCCTATGTTATTATGAAAATGTTTACATGGAAAGACCCAGAACCCCCAAATGAGTCAGTTAATAACACCATATGGTCAGTGATTCCATTGATTTGTGGAGTTAAAAACTCTAAAATTAGGGGTAAATATGGCTATTGCACCATTCAATATGAGTCATGTAGCAAAATGAATGATCTTAAAACATTGTGATATTGAACCAAGTTATAACTGTATGTCATGCTTCAAAAAACTAGATACACGTAGGATTCGTGTAGCCCAAAGAAAGCATCTTGAGATCCCCAAAAAGGGCAAAATTGTTAAAAATAATGAAAAAAAGAAAACTAGAAGAGTCTTGTATGAGCAGAGAGCAAAAAATGCTTCACATACTTCTGGGAAGTACTAAAACGAGTAAATGCTCAAAATATTAAAAATATTTACTTTAAAGCCTGTTTTCTCAAAATGCAATATTTTTCACTTTATGTACCTTTATCTCAAGAACTACTTATCATATAATCCTCAAATTTTCAGTGAGCATACTTTTAACATGTTTACACATTTTAATGTAGGGAATTAGATATATCTAGCAAACTTCTGTAGATATGACTTTTTAAAACTAAATTTTAGGGGGGGGGGATTGAACAATTTTTAAAAAATTCATAATTAATTTAATTTTTAATAAAAAGACAAAACCCTTCGTTAAAGTATTATTGATAGTACACATAACCAACTGTAAAAATTGTATTCATGAGAAGTAAGTAGTTTCTGAGAAAAAGGTACATAAACTTACGCAATTTAACATGGACTCCTATGGACGTGCCGGACACCCTTAAGCATTTTCGCGTTAAACGTATTTCACTGTACTTTTTATTAAAAATTGTTTTTTTTTATGCGAGACAAGAAAAGGTCATTGAAGAATAAACTGTGACATTGCACGGAACTGAAAAAATCTTTTTGTGTTGTCTTTAATTTTTTTTTATTTCAGGTTCTTTTTTTTAGCTTACCTCAATTATATTTATCTCAAAAAGCGTGGAAAATAACAGATTTAAGACAGAATTGTGTAATATTCTTTAAATTACTGTATACTACTTTACGAGTAACTTACGACATTGATTGGTCTTCTTTTTTAGTTTAATTTGTCCCACTCTTTTTACATTGAACCACCAGTCTATGTTGTTACAAACTAATATTTTACAATTGAACTGATACAAGTCAGTCGTGTTTCGTTACTTTTTAGAATATTTAGTCATAAATATCAAACACGAATGTGTTTCTCTGACATTTAAAGCCTTGGTATTAAAGAAATCAGACGCACATGCTCCTTATTACATTAAATATTCTTCCTCTTCATCATGGCCTTCTCACGACTAAATGCCTCCTCGGGTTAGATAAAAATTATTGTAGCTCTTTAATCTCGCCTCGATAAACCAATAAACTGAGAATGATCATCCCCAGGAAGTGGAACCTCCGTGATGAAGGTAATTGTAGCAGCTTCTATATTTCCCAAGTCGTGCACGTTAAGAAAATGTTCATAATAACACACGATTTGCCAATTTCGTGAGCTGTAATTACTGTGTAAAATATTCGTGCTTCGATCTCAAAGGTCAAGATTTCTGATAGAAAGAGAGAGATTTAATAGAAGAAGAAAAAAATATTTGTGTATTTCTCTTTATGTTTCGGGTTCTATAATTACTCCTAAAAAGTGTTTTGTAGTTTCTTGTATTCATTGTGATTTAATTTGATAATTCTTTGAGTAAATATGCTTCCCACTAGTTTTTAATTTGACAGCCGCAGAATTATCTTCCAATTTTTTACCCCCCCCCCCCCCGTCCGTCTCACAATCGTTCATGGACTTGCCATTAAAATAATTTCTTAACAGATAGCTTTCTCACCTCTATTCATAATCCTTATTTTATCATCTGCAGTTCTGCTTTCAAGATGGAAATAGCTTTTATTATGTTAGAGTTAATCTCTAGTACGTGATAGAAGTGTTTAAAAATATTTATTTATATCTTAGGGTGTTTAAATTTATGTGTCCAGTTTTTAGTTAACCTAATCAAATATATCTGGATCTGAAGGTGAGAATTTTAATTTCATGGAATGGTAACTTTGTTTTCAGCTGCGTCATGATAGTTGTGATGTTTTAAGTATACACCTCGTTGATAATTTATTTCAGAGAAAAAGTACAGAAATTTGTCTGGCAAATATGATAATTTCTTATGAGTCGATAACAAGAAGGGTATGCACATGATGAAAACTCTTTGTTTTAACATCTACTTACACTTAATCTCAGTTAGAAAATAATTATTTTAATGAACACATCAGCCTAAAATTAAATGTAGTATAAGTAGTTAATTCATCTTACGGCAGCTAAAAAATTCTTAATGAGAAAATAAAACTGAATATTCCCGAATATGAAATTTCAATCTTGAGGTTAAATAATTATTCATTTTCTTTTGAAAACTTGTTATTAAATAAGTAGCAAATGTAACCTAATGCTAAATAATAATCAATTATGTCACAATAGAATATCAAAATTTTAAGCTTAGCGCAAAGATTTCAGAATAAAATTAAAATTTTGAGACACCAATCTTCCCTTTTATTTGTCTCTTTATTGGATTAAAATTTAATTCAGAAGAGAAATTACATTTAGAAATAATGTAAAAATTCCTAATAACTAATCTGTATAAAGTATCTAAATCATCATTATCCAACAATTTCAAGGGAATAACATTGTTATGCATTTGTTTATAAATATATTTTTTAATATGTGCAACAATATGTTATACGTAGAAGAAATAGAACGGTATTCTCTTATAATTTAATTAATTAAAAAAAAGAGAAAGTGTAAAATTAAGAAATTATAACTAAATTAGATAAGTTTGAAAATGGTTAACCCAGTTGCAACATATAAAATTAAATAAAGAAGTAATAAATATTAATATTTAAATTAAATTCTCAGTAAGAGCTTATTACAAATTTATAATTTACAAGATTTAATTGGATAGTTATGTTCTATATATATATAATATTTTTAAATTAATAATTGCATTACTATATATCTTTGTAAATTGACTCTAGACAGATTTAACGTGCATCACCCCTTTACACGGCAGGTCTTTAGTGGTACTGGGCTCGAACTCATGATATACCTGCCATGATCCGGTACCTTGACCACTTGGCTACCGCGGCCTTTGGCATAGGATGGAAGTTTGAAGAGTAGGGTATCAGGTGAGGTGTCATCTTTGTTTTTTGACCGAGACTGGAAATTACGAGGTCCATCGCCAGTAGTCGTAAAGTCGCTTCAAGATGTAATGTCAATGAACACTTCGCTTTCAGTTTACCCAGAAAACAACGGAAAAATTCTAATTTTTAAATGTGATAACATGACTGCCTCGTTTCAAAATTTCTAAAGTCATGAAAGGGAAGGAAACAGATATTAATTAGACAAAAATTGTTTTGCGTTTATATTTTTTGGTTCAATTTATCTTTAACTTCATTTCTTTTCAAATCATTTCAAAATTTCACCGGTGGGTTCATGCCATTTTTGAATCCCTTAAAAAATATAATGGTGCATCTATTCATATGTTATATATATAATATATGTAATATATATATATATATTATATTACAATATATATATATATATATATATATATATATATATCTTGGGAGTGAAATTTTTTAATTCTAAATATATTTCGAACTTTTAAATAAAGTAAGGTTATATATTTTTGTTCAATGTTGTGTGAAACTTTTGTTTCAATCATTTATGAAACGGATGCGTTTAAAAGTGTGACTGATGCAAATGTAGTTTTTATACAGTGATTTTATATAGTTTAGCTTTTTTTTTCATCGAAATTTCCTCTTTTAGAGGAAAAGAAAATGTTTTAATAATATCAAAATTTTGAGTATGTTTAATTCTTTTAAAGATGGATTATTTTTAAAAGTTATCGTAATTGGAGTTAACGTTATTTATTTTCATTTGTAAAAGTTATCTATGGCACATGTTTTGTTTACGCTGTGAAAGGAATTATTCTCTTTTGGAGGAAGCAGATGAAGACAAAACAACTGCAAATTGCATTCCCAATCAAATTATACGGCAAAAAAGTTAACAGTTCTTTTACATATGTTTATACATGTACTGAGAAGTTAAAGTGTTTTTACTTCTATATACTGAAAATCACAAAATCAAAAAATAATTATAAAACCGTAAAAGGAAATTGTCGGATTTTTAAAAATTTCTTCCCATACTTTTATTGTTAATTACTTGTTGTTTTCGGCCACTTTATTTTTAATTTTGAATAATAATTTTATTTAAAATATGCATGTTTAAGTTTGTATAATCCATTTGAAGAAAATAAAACCCGTAAAAAATCATTCAGCTTGTCGCATTAGTAAATCATTTATATATATATATGCATTTGCTGATTTTCAAATATATGCGAAATTTATTATTGTTATTCTAATTTTTTTTAAAAATAGACATAATTACTTAAAAATTGTTAGTGTTTATTCTATAGCTGCAAAGGGGTAACCGTTTAAAAATTGACATATTTTTCAAAATAAACTCTTTGATATTAAAAAGAGTTTTGGGCTGAATTTGTTTTTCTGACTGCATGAAGCTTAATGAAAGAAAGTCGTGAAAAAACAAGAAAAGAAAACGAAAGACATTTATAATAACGTTATCAATTCTTGTTGCAATTGGATAAAACCTAAATCACAATTTTTTTCTCTCAAAGTGAGATAAATTATGGTGTTAATGAATTTATTGATTAACTTGATTAAAACTTAATTAATTATTTTTTTTCCGTTATGGAATCCAGTTTTTTACAAGATTAGGTAGGTAATGATATCAATATTTATGTTTCAAATTTCATTTGGGTTTTGATCGTTAATTCCATTTATATATTTAGGAAACACTGTTCGAGTCCGTATACTTCAATTCTTTCGCGCAAATTATTTATACTGTGTTTTTTTGTTTCTTAACACCGCGTGATAAGTAAGCCAATAATTATGTATGATTTATAAATTAGAGTAAATTCCCCTTGAACTGCACGAATTTAATATTTTTTCTTGAATATTTCGTGAATGATTGAAGAAATTTCCTTTAAATTTTATATTTAATGGTTATGTATTGTTTGAAATTCAAACGTGTAAAATCTTAGCGTGTTATAATTCATCTTTTTTTTTTTCAATATTTTTGAAGTGAAAACTTCTTTAGTGGCGTTGGGCACTTTTTGGTAGGGGAAAATCTTATGGGTTCTCGTCACCGACACATGCTCTGACTGGCGCATGCGCAGTGTGCTGTCCGCTTTACACACTTTTTGGATGGGTAAAATCTCGTGCGTTCGCGTCACCAATATGCTTATAGCAGTATATCTGTAGCTATACAGCTGACGTATAGTGCTGTGTATATCTTATAAGTGAAATTGAATGGATTTAGTGAAAAGTTCGATGTGTAAATGCTGTGCATTGCTCGTTGCGATTCCGAGAATGGACAATACATATTAATGGTTGTCGTTTATATTTCGCCTGGAAAATCTATGAGACAAATGCAACAATTTTTATTCGAAAATTTGATGATTTATACAAAAGAAGGTTCTGAAACACTCGAAAAAAGATTTGGCGAAAAATATGATAATGTACCGATGATTTTAAGTGGAGACTTCAATATTAACTTCGCAGATGATAAAAATCTACCACTAATTGAATTTCTAAATGAAATACTTAATTTAAATATATCCAATGATCGAAAACTCAGTACTACAAAATACACTGGTGTGCAAAAATTAAGGACGAGACGGTTTTTTCAATATAACTTTGTACAAAAGCATTCCAAATCAACACATTTAATACCGTAAGATCCCCAATACATAAGGACATGAGTAATGTAAACAACACTTACTAAAAGAGAAATCAGAAGGATAAAAAGAAGCTTTATTGAAAAAGTAGCATGGAGCGCAATGCGACTGAAGGCCGAAACATCCCTGTGATGGGTGTCCAGCAAGAAATATCCGGTCTTTAGTAGGGGATATGATCTCCCCTGACTGCTAGGCAGGTTTCACAGCGTCTGCCCATGCTGAGAATGAGGGTGTCAATGAGTTGTTGAGGCATTGCTGCCCATTCGTCTTGCAGCGCCAATCGAAGCTCCGGAATCGTTACTGGTGGTAAGGTACGAGCTGCCAAGCGTCTGTGCCTAGAAAATCCCATACAAGCTCGATGGGATTGAGATCCGGAGATCGTGCCGGCCAATCCATACGTTCAATATCCTCACTCTCTAAGAGCTGTTCGGCAGCTACTGTGCGATGACATGGTGCATTTTCGTCCATGAAAAGGAACTGCGGACCCATAGCGCCTCTAAAAAGACGCACATATGAAAGAAAAATCTCGTTACAATAACGGGTCCCGTTGACTGAACCTGCGTCGAAGATGTGAAGGTCTGTACGACTACCAAGCATGATGCCTCCCCAAACGAGAACACCGCCACCTCCATACCTGTCCCTTTCAATGATGTTCGAGGGATGATTGCGGCTTCCCCGCTCTCTCCAGATGAGTATGCGATGAGAATCGCTACTCAGACTGAATCGGCTCTCATCTGTAAAGAGTACTCGTCCCCATTCATTGTCTCTCCAATTCCGGTATTCCCGGCACCACAGAGAACGCCTTCTCCGATGGGCAGGCGTTAGAGGTACACACCGTACAGGGCGTCGGGCAAACAGACCACCACCGTGCAGTCTTCTGGTCACGGTAAAATGCGATATCGGTCGTCCAGTCGCCTGTGTCGTGTGTCTAGCGATTTCTCCCGCTGTCTGCCGCCTGTTTCTTCTGGCCTGTAAGGCAATATACCGGTCATTTGCGGGTGTGGTTCCTCGTGGACGACCACTACTGAACCCCCGGATAGCTGTTCCTGTAGTTTGAAATTGTCTCCAAAGTCGTGAAACGATGCTGTGAGCAATTCCGAACTCTGCAGCCACACTTGTCACACTGCGACCTTCCTCCAACTTCCCAATGATTCGACCTCGGGTAAAAGCATCCAGATGTCGTCTAACAGATTGATTATTCGCCATTTCTCGCTGAGGCAGCAACTCGATGTGATTTTTACTGCTATACGGTGGGCAATCTCTTTGCCAGAAATACTAATCTTACAAGGCAAGAGGCGTGTAGAATTACGGAGTTCCTACCCCCGAGGGGGTGTACCTCCACATCAGAATTTATAAATTAAAGTTACCTAAATTAGAGTTGCATAAATTAACATAAGAAAAAAGTATTGAATTTAGGTGGATAGTTAATGGGCAATGGCATTACGCCTGCTAAAGATGACGGGCGGACGAAGTCCGCGCGCCTTGGAACGATAATACTAATCTTACACCGACAACATGCTTTACTACTCAGACACTCCCCCATTACGTCTACCTGCATATCTGCGCATGTGCTACCGTACATCACCTCACTTAATGTTCTGATTGGTCTTTCTGTCCGCTCTGCCTCTTCGTTCAGCTAATATGCTAATTTTTCGACTTCGTCCTTAATTTTTGCACACCAGTGTATAAAACGAGGATCGATGCGGTTTTAACGCGATACTTTGATAAATTTGAATCAAACATTTTCCTTTCTTACTTTAGTTACTATAAGCCAATTGTATCTTTTTTAGAACGAAATGAAATAATTGAAAGTACAAAAAGTCTAAGTATATTGTTGAAATGAATGATGACAATGATGCAAACAATTAAAATAATGTTTAAAATCAAGTACATTAAAATTTAAGTAAATACAAATACTATCCATAAATAATATGATTGTATATTAATTGTTATTTCAATTGATTATTGTATTTATATTTTGTCATGATCTTGTACAGACCGTAATATATTTGAACAATAAAAAACCATATAAACATGCATTTAGTTGTTGCTCGGAGTGTCAATAGATGTGAAAACCAGATTGATGTTGATAATTTTTATTCAAACATTATGAAATTTCAAATTTTAATACTAAAAATTCTAAGTTTTCACTTCTATCGGCAGTCTCTATAACTGCCAATTTTTTTTTATTTTCTATAATATTACTAGTATTATTTTATGTTTTTACTATTTTTTTAAAAAAATTATCAGTCATTTGTAAACAAAGAATTTTGAAGGGTTGAATAGGAAAATCTTTAAGATACTTTTTAAACTTTAGGGAGCCCACATATTTTAAACTCTTCATAACTTAAAACATTTAAGGCATTATTTGGCTATTCTTAAAATTTAAGATAACTTTAAAATGCACAATTAGATAAGCGAAAATAATCGTATTGAATTTTGAAACAATTCCGCGTTTTAGAGTTCTTACTAACTAATCCCTTACCATCTACAAAAATTTAATTCCCTTGTGATATTAGCATTGATACCAATTTTGTCCAAGCTTCGATGGAAACTGGAAGTTATATGAAGGTGCCCTTTTTTTGACGATTGTAGAATATTCAATTTTGTTACTGAAAAAATCGTGACGTTGTTGAAAGAATATTTAATCCTTATTTTTCATATCCGTCCATAGAAGTAGCTTTAAATTAAAATAATTTTTTACAAGCATGTATAAAATCAGATTTCTAAAATATTATTAAAGTCCTCGATTGATGTAGTTATAATCAACTGGTAACAGTATAAATAATTGGCTTAAAATTTACGTTTGAAAAGATTGTAATATAAAACATTAAAAAGTTATAAATCAGTTACTGAAGTAAATAAAAATAATTAGAAGTAATATTGATTATTGTATACCCTTCTCATGCGAATTTTTAACAAGATCAATCGTATTAGAGTTCATCTTATGTATTTATTCAAAATTAGTTCTTACTGCACCATATTATTCTAAAAATTAACACTAAACTACAGTTTTAGATGTTTTTTCTTTAATTATATATAATTATTAAATCCTTTAGAATCAAGGATGAGGAATTTCTTACTGTTTAGGCCATAGATTCCCAACCTTTTGTGAACTGGCGCCCCCTTCTCTAGTAAATATTTCGATACCGCCCCCTTTTCTAGTGAATATTTCGAGACCACCCCTCCCACTCTAGAGAAATAAGAGTGTACATATTACATGGTGAAAACAAGAATTAAGTTTTTTAAAAAATATCATATTACTAATAGAATATATATTTTTTTTTCTAAAACCCCAATTTTTTTTACTTGCGAATCTGAAACAGCTATTGCCACAAATATATTTAAATGTGTAATATTATATATTTTATTCATGGGTAGGATATTGTTGGAATTGAAACGCACTACTGAATTTCTTCTTCATTTTAAAGAGTGGAATAAAAGTCTTAGCTTACCTGTTACAAAGACAGACAGGAGTTTTGATGATACGAAGTAATTCATAAAAAACTATTTCTTTCAAAATAAATATAAATTGACAGTTTCAGCCTTTAAAGAGACATGTTATTTCCTGGTTAACATATTTAATTATGTTTCTTCGATAATATACGTAATGAAATGCAGTGGACGAAACATTTTTCATACCGCTCACAGACAAAGACAACACGTGCACTACAGAAATTATATATAAAATGCATTATATCATTCAATTTAATGTAGGTCTGAATGTAATGTAATCTTTTCATCTACTTCCTGAACTACCGAAAAATGTGAATTTTCGTACATGTGACATAGAAATGATTTAAATGCATACAATCAACATAAGTAAACAGTATTAAAGTTTACTTTTGTTAGTGCATAATCAGCGTGTTTTTTTTTTTTTTGGTTAATCTACCCAAGCCTTTCCGTGCCATTTCAGAGCCCCCTAATTTTCTCTGGATCTTTTGCTGCCCCCCTGAAAGCCTCTAACGCCCCCAAGGGGGCGTTATCGCCCACGTTGAGAACCTATGTGGTTTAGGCCATATCAAATGTAACTTCCCTGGTGAGAATCAATAGAAATCTTTTCATTTTTCATCGATATTTTCGACTCGTCGTCAAGATAATATTGTTTTTACTTATTTAGTGTGAAACGTTTTTTTTTTATGTTGTTTTCATGCGAGATCTATTAGACACCATCTATTATGTTCTGTCACTGTTTCTATGCGGTTAGATAGTCAAAGAGTAATTATTTTTCTTTCGTTTCTACGTGACAAATCAAAACTGCTGAATTCTCTTTAAAATATGCTGACAAAGTCATAAGAATTTTGAAGAATTATGTATACTTTAATGCTATCCCAATGTTTCTGAAATGCTACCTTATTTAAAGATAAAGATCAGTGCAACCTTTTTACAAAAAAAAAATTGTTTGGTTCTTATATTATAATAAGTAATATATATAAATTAAGTCGATTCCTACTTATGTCAATGAAGAAAAATCTTATTTTATATACTTTAATTAAATAATTACAATTAATATATAAATTTGTATATACATATGACAGAATCACAATATTAAGTGGCAAAATAGAAAGATTTCATTGCAATATTTCATTTTCCTTTCTATATATGGTGTTGAGCTATTATTTTTGTTTGTTACTGTTTAGTTATTAGTTAAATTTAGTTATTCGCATAGAATAGTGTAGTAAAAAGAAATCCATTCTCTGAAATTAGGCCATCCCAGGTGGGATTCGTACCCACGACCTTTGGATTAGAAGTCTAACGCGTTTTGCATTGCGCTACAGGGACACAACGAGTGATTTTTCTTTTTATATATGGTGTTGGACTGTTATTTTTGTTTCTTTTTAATTAATGAATTAATATTTGAAAAACCTGTATTAACATCAAGTATCATCCACTACAAGTTTAAAAAAATGTATTTAAACTTGAGTGGATGAATTATAAGTATTTTATTAACGATTGGAAAATTTGAACAAGATGTGTGTGTGCGCGCGCGCAAAAATAGGAATTGAAAAATACAATCTTCCTTCCTTCTTGCAGTTAAATCTGACTCATTTTGTACCTGTCGGCCTTTTTCATTAATTAATATTGTTTCTCCAATCAGTTGGTTTGCTAGATTTCAAATATCAGTACATGATCAAGAAACCGAGGAAAAACGCTTTTAACATCTTTTTTTTAAATTTATGAATACAATTACTATATATTAACTAAAAATATTTATTGTATTACATAATTATTATATCCATTACAAGATTTCCTGGTGAATAAATCATAGAAAGTATAATTACTAAAAATAAATCTATTTTGCTCCAATTGTCATTTTTGACACTTTTCTTATTATCTATGGATCTCTCTCTTTTGTTTATGTGATATGTATTTTCCTGATAAATTACTTCATATGTGTTGTCTTAATCTCTATTTTTTTATACCATTGTCTTGAATATTCTGCTTCAAGCTGTAATATCTTTTTTTTTTCGATGTGTGTGTACGTGGTCATTTTATTAAAAAATAATAACAGATCGCCGAAATGGGCAATATGTATGTGAAAGGAACAAAGAATTTAAACATTTATTGGGGGGAAAAAGGATTTTTCGTTTTGGATCAAGACAACTTCAAACAAACGAAAAAAATAACGATTGACAACCGTGAATTTACCGATTAACTGAGGTATCAATTTTTATGCATCCGTAATTTCAGACGTATGCTGAAGCGACATCGATACATTATTTATTTTCATCATATTATATTACGCTATCAACATCTTTCTGTATCAGTTTCTCCCCCCATTTTACTAGATGTAGAACATGGTATTCTAATTTGTTTTTCTGTTTTATGGGCCAGACGAAAATAATTCCAACTTTTTTTATTAGAGAATATTTTTCCCCCTCATCAGTTTCTCCTTGAAGAAGCGAATGTCCTTCAATTTCTTCCCGAATGCCTGCAGGACTATATACTTAAATCGTGAATCAGAGCTGCAAATTCGCTGCATTTCCTTATCATCCAAGTTGACAATTCTTAAAATGTAGCATTCTTGTGTATTTTTCATTGTCCTGAGTAGTGATACAGTTTTGTTGCTCTTGCTCTTATCTCTTTCTATTTTTCTTTCTTTTTTCTTACATTTGCCCTCTCTTTTTCCCATCCAAACCATTTTGATATGTAGGACGTTAGACAAAACCTTTTTCAATCTAGTTTCCAGTGTCTTAAATAGATTGTAGCTTTTAAAAAAACATTGTAAATGCTTTTTAAAAACATTTCTGTAATTTTCACTTTTTTTAAAAATTTTATTTAAGGGCTTGATAGTCATATATATAGCAGCTAATCTGGAGCTTGCCTTTTTAAGGCAAATTGCATTTTATTGTTATTATGTAGCATTTAACAGTAAATTTTTATCCTTAGTGTTGTGTGTTTAACTGCTTTCCATGTGAGAATTATGAATATTTGTTAGTTTTTCTATTTGTGGAAAAACAAAATAAGTATTTATTAACAATTATTAGGCGAATTTATTAATTATTCATATTGTATTTAAATGTTTAGAACTGAAAGGGTGGAATCTTTTAATGGACTAAAGTCATGTGACGTCATGATCACATGAAAAATACAATCATGTGTTTCCAGTCAATCAGTTGATGCATTTCGCCGTTGCCATCTTTTGTTTCTTGCAGAAACTTTTTTTTAAAAGTACATATTTGTTTTTGTTTTTTCAGCAATAAAAACGTACACTCAGAAACAAAATGCACTTGCGAAAAATTGCATGTATAATACAAGAATGTTTTTAAAACTTTTTGAAGGATTTTTTTTTATTTAAACGTCTTTTCCAGAAATAATTGAATTGGAAATTTCATCTAAACTTTACAAGCAGAAGAACTCGTACAAATCTAATGTCAGTTTGGAATTCAATGGAGAACACGTGATTGCATTTATCATGTGACCGTCATGATTTTAGCCCATTTGAAATGTTGCAAATATAATCAGTTGTGAAACCCCTTGGCTTTATCATACCATACAGAACCACCGAAGATTTAGGCTTCTTTTTTATATTGGAACTTTAATTTGCATTATTTTTATGAAAATATTTTCCCTTTTAGATAACATTTGAACATAAATATTTGGAATAGAATTCGACCTCCTTTATATAAATTTTTTCTCAATTTTAATATTCTGACCACATAAGACTTTTGATTTTAAAAAAACACCATTATAACAATATTGTCACAAACTGATACACTCTGAGTGGCCGAACGGTTAGAGCACTGCTCTACCATGTAGGTGGCTCGGGTTCGAGCCTCCCAGATACTTGTTTGTTAAATTTAATCACATGACTTCCGTTATTTATTATTATGGACATTTGCAAATTATGTAAATTGAATTTATGTTAATCTTTCTTCTGGTGGTTATTCTAGAACTCTCCACCAGGTTTATAAAAGTACTGCAACTGGATAGGTCTTCAGTTGTGGTGGTGCCCGTGTAAAACACTACGACAAAATAAATCTTGTATTGGATAACATCGCCTTGTTCCTTTCTACGTGACAATATGTTGACAATCATTTTTATCTCATATTTCAGATATTTATTTAATGTATTGTTACTGTTTAATTTCTGCGTTACCTTAATTTGTTGATTTATCAATTTAAACCAAAGCTAAAATATAATTACTTATGAAATTAAAAGAACAAAAACTATTTTCTCTAGAAACTATAAATGTTAGAAGTAAAAAAAAAAAGAGAGAAGCTTTTACATATAAACCCTATTTAATTTTTATAAGAATAAGTTTGAAGTATTGATTTCTTAGAAATGGTTTTCGAAGCTATGTTTGACTTTGCTTAACTCACAATCTTTAATGACACTATTTTTGTTTCCAATAGTGTTTGGAATGTGAATGGGAGAATCGCAGGGGAAATTCAAAAGATCTTTAGTAATGATTGCTAAGTGGTCTTCTAAATATGGTATAAGAAACACATTGTTTAGTAATATCTATGTTGAGTTATAATGTGTGCTTATCTCTTTCTCTTTATATATAACTTTATTGAGATCACATTATGAGATAATGAGAGATAACGCTGTTGAGAAGAAAAAATTGAAGTGGGTTATGTAAGAAAAGTGTGAGCCCAGTTAATTTTAACTTGTTCTACTTTTGAGTCACCAGCGAAGGAGTCGATAAATTCGTACTAATTTTCTATATTCTGACGAACCTGTATGCAAAAATGAATATAATAAAATAATCCTCCAAAATGTCTTTTATTCTTTCAAAAAGTTCTTATTATATGTCAGGATTTGAATTATTTAATTTTAATGAGTCCCTGATCATACTAAAGAACTGCTGTATAGAGGGACTGGTGCATGGAAAATCTGTCGTGACTTTTAAGTCCTCACGTTAACGTGGTGTGGAAGTTAGAAGAGTGGGATATATATATATATATATATATCGACTCTGGTGTCATCCTCGTCATTTGACCGCGGATCAAAATTCCGAGGTCCATCGCCAATAGCCCTCGTGTTGCTTTAAGTAGAACGTTAATAACCGCTCATTCACTCACCCACTGAACGGTTTTTAAGACCGAAATTTCTTAACTAGTGGAAAACTGTATCTGTTATTTTTTTCTTCCTATCAATAAATTCTTTTTTTTTTTTCATCTTATTTTTTTTTTTTTTTTCATGTTGCACTTTCTTTGCAGGAATCTTTATAAAAAAAATAATTCAAAAATTACCGGAACAGGCTTATTTGTCCATTCAGTAATAAATATTAAAAAACATTTAATTTATTACATGAGTGATATTAAAATCCAACGATGATTATAAAAAATGTAAAGCAGAGAAATTACAATTTTTTGTCTTCTAATATTATAATATAATATCTAACCAAATACTGAATATTAAAAAAAAAAAAGAATTAAGTTTGAAAACAATTGGCATTGAATTCGTGTCTCACGAAAAATAAATGTAAAAGTAATTTCTAAAAAAATATTTTTAATTTCCTTTGATTCATTCTTCCTTGGAATGTCACTCTTTCTTCTTAATCATTAGAAACTTTTTTTTTCTCTTTTATCTCGAAAAAATCTGCTGTCCGCAAATCTATTTTACTTCAATTTACTTTGATAACATCTCGATCTTATTTTTATTTCTTATGACTCAGACTATGTGTTCTCGTATTGAAGTATATCAGTGACTTATGTATTATTTCTGCAGAATAGTAATTACTCTATCAACTTCTTACGATATAATTTGAAAAGTGAAATAAGAAGCTAATACAAATCACATGAATATTTAAAATTTTTCTATTTTTTTCCAAAGTGTTTCGGAATCGGCCATGGAACATATCTGTCACATTTGTTCCCTTTCTAGCAATATTATCAACAATCACACGAAGCAAAGGCATTTGCATTGTTCCGACGGTTAAAGAAAAACTAGTTTCCGACTTATATCGATTCTCTCTACTGATCTCCTTAACTTGTGATCCTTATCTATCTTAACTACCTGTTTCTACTATGATAATGAAAATGAGAATGGTTTTTTCTCCTCTTTAAGTAGAGCAGTAATCTTCAAACTTTTTCAACTCACGGAACCTTAAGAACAGTGATTCTCAAATTGCTCCGCAGCACTTTTGTGTGCCATCAAATTCTTGAAGTATGCCGCAATTTTTTTTTTTTAATTGCTTATTACACTGTGAAAAAATAAAATCCGGAGCCGAATCATTCGGCCATTTATAGAAATAAAACAAGGGTATTCTTAGTATATTTAACATCCTTTCGTAGCCGCCCATTCGATATGGTGGTTAGTGACGCTGACTGTGGTGTCGTAGGGCCTGGGTTCCAATCCCGGAGAAGGCATTGATGTTTGTAAATGTATAGTGCCTTCTCGGCATGGGGGTATTCTAAACAGCCGTCGAGCCGCAAGTCCTCTCGTGAGGTTGGTGGAAGGGGAAGAGAGGTGGAAGGCCTCTGATCACCCCCAGGGTGTTCTTTCTCAAAATTAGAAAGAACACCCTGTAGAACCGAGCAAAATCGCACTGTCACCTGTATGGTGCTCAAAGCTAAGGCTAACGACAGGCGTAAATATCTAGCCCTCCGCCGCGATGAAACTCGTGGACCTTGATCTCATCTTACTGTCAATCAGATGGCATAAGTAAAAACAACGTTTACTATTGGATAAATGGATACAGAAACATCCGTGGATAGATGGATCCAGAAAAATTTGATTTTGTGATAACGCATACATCTGTATCTGAATTAAGTTTGGAGATGAAAAACTAATTTCGAACTATAATAATCGAGATTTAATTTCAAAATATTCGTAAGAGTCGGTAAATTCATTTAGGATTACAATTAGAGGCGATTATCTCATAATAGCGAAAAACACTTTAAAATGTTTTTACAATTTTCTACATCTTATTTGCGGGAATTCGGATTAAGAGCAAGCTTGTTCAACATTAACAAGCAAAAAAATTGAAAAAAGGTTCGAGACTTTTAAATGTAGATCACGAAATGAGAGTAGCGGTATCATTTTTACGACCAAATATAAACGAAATTATCAAAAATATCGAGCTCAAATTTCGTATTATAAATGTACTCAAGTATTTTGTAATTAATTACTCAATAAACATTTTGTTGTATTTTTCGAGCATATTATTTTATTTAACATTAAAGATTATCATAAACTATTTTACATAGTGTATAGATAAGTAAAATGCTTTTAAACTTAGTTTATTGTTAGTGTGCCGCCAAATTTCGAAATTGTTACAAGTGTCCCACTACAGAAAGGTTGAAAATCACTGCTTTAGAACT